>CAKNWT010089464.1:0-14991 GCA_932066315.1 Andricus coriarius | reverse complement strand
AAAAAAAAAATTCTACATCACGTTGACACATTATGCTATTGTTCTTAATCAACTGAAAATGGAAAGAAGGTGTCTAGATCGCAAAAATATTATATATTTATTAACATGTTTACAATTTATATAATCGTAATTTGCATAAATATAATTTAGGAACTAGCTACATATCGCTGCTGGGATTTTGTAAAGAGTAATTGAATTAATCTCAACACGGAATCAAGTATGTATCATAATTACTTTTAAGACCGCAAACAATGGTTAACTGAAGTTGTGCACATCAAACTAATGATTCTTATTGTTAGGGCAAACTTGTGCCCTTACATAAAAAATAATGCAGACTAAAATTTTAATTTAGTGCTGCGCTAAATAGTACATGTTTGATGATGTTCAGGGTATATAATTAAAGATAACGTAAACGAATATGCCTCAACTAGCCTTTTTTGAGGTTCGATGTGAAACCAAAATCATCACATTGAACTTGGTGCTTAAATTCTACTAAATCTAACCGTATATGTCGATTTAAACTATTCAAGACACGATAACTTCGACTACATTGGTCACAATCATACTTTCCTTCCGATATAATATTTGTATCTCTTTTCAAATAGATCGGATCTATATGACGACGGAGGTAATCTTTGTAGTTAAAGCGATTAAAGCAACATTGGTTTATGATGGCATGACGTTTCACGTATTAAATTACTTGAGATGACGTGAAACCATATGCCTTGACAAGATACCTTTTTCTGTCGCTATATGGCCACAAATATCGCAAATAAATTGGGCTTTGATTGCCACACTGAGATATGGATTTGTATTAATATGTACAATGCCCAAGTGGCGATTCATAGCACCTTTCTGTTTAAAGCTTTTGCCGCAGAGTTCACAATTAAACTGTGGCGTGACGTCGCATTCGTATTTTTGATGGAAATTCAAGCTAAATTTCCATTTATAGATTCGAGTACACTTTTCGCACTTGTACTTTTTTTGCGGTTTCTCGGTTGATTCTTGAATTCTTGGATTGACGTAGCAAACGAGCCTTTTATGACGATACAAATTTTGTCTCTGTGTATAGCTTCGCGCACATTTTTCGCATGTGAACTTTCTTTCCGGTTTTGAATCCTGAACTTTCTGCTTTTTTTGGCTCCGAAATTCTTTCTTCAAAGTCAGATTATCATCTTCTCTCATATTTACGGTACACAATTTCGACCCATATTTTTGTTCATATTTTTGGCCTGTTACTTCTTGCCAGGAAGTCTCTTCATCTGAAACTTTACTTGAATGTAATTTTAAAATGTTTATTTCATGGTTTTACATAAGATATTTTAATTAAAAAACTAGTCATACCTAGGATGATTTCTTCCTTGATTTCCAAAGTTTCGTCATTTTCGTAATTAATGAAAGTCTTGGTATCAGCATTATCACCAAAACTATATTCAGTAGCTTTACGTTTTTCGTCGAATTGATTTCTCTCAGGAATAAGATTGAGCTCTTCCCTCAGGTGACCTAGCGAAATGAAATGTGTCATTTTGAATTAAAAAACATTTATGTTGACACTTGTTCCGATATGCTTATATTCTTCCACTGGGTGGAAGTATCCCATTTTTGAGTTTTAAGGATACGGACAATCACAAAAGAACCATGCATGCTGTTAATCTGTAAGCAACTGGAAAAAGGAAAAAAGTTTTTTAGAACGCAGAACTATTATCATTCACTTAACATGGAATTAAACGCAATGATTTATCAGTACTTCTTAATCTAAATATTGTTCTTGGATCACAAGCTTTAAACTTTCTTTAAAAAAATGTTTCAAGTATTGATTTAAGTTAAAATTGCAATTTGTAAATCTTGAAAGAATAAGCAATGCATGTGGCCATTGTTTATTAGGATTTTTAAGTAGTGGATTTCACAGAAAGTAGTTCAAAATTAAATTATTTAATAAAATAGTCAATAAAGAATATAAACATAAACCGGTGTGATACAGAAACCAATGTTTGGGCTATGGTATTTATTGAGGTCTGCACCTACATATTTTTTATTACAGAGTATAACATAAAAAGATATGCTGAAACATGTAATTCTTGCGTTTAGTTTTATGATTACACAACAGCAATCTAACCTTTGCCAGAAGCAATTTCAATTTACATCGACGGCGAGTATTCTACCGGAATCTTGAAAATTAATTAAACCTTGAGTATTACGCAGTGATAACCACAAGTTGCAATAATATCACGTTTTCGATGTCTATACGTGGCGTGAAGTAATGTGACTTGCCAAGCTACTTTTCTGATTAGTTTTGTGGCCACAATAATCGCAAGTAAATTGTATTTTGATTGCTACATGTTCTAAACGTTCATGTCGAATTAAATATCCTAGCGAATTGTAACTTCGAGAACATTTTTCGCAATGATGCATCGCTTGTGATGTTTGTGAGTGGCGTGAAGTCATGTGACTTGATAAGCTACTTTTCTGATTAGTTACGTGGCCACAATAGTCGCAAATAAATTGTGTTTTGACTGCTTCATGTTCTGAACGTTTATGTCGATTTAAATCTCCTACCCTGATGTAACTTCGAGAACATTTATCGCAATTATGCCTCGCCTGCGATGTCTTTGAGTTTGTTTTGTGATGCACGCGATCTACGTGGGTATTCAGGTCATTTTTCCGTTTATATCGTTTGTCGCAGAATGTACATTTGAACTTTGGTATGACGTTGCACTGGAATTTCGTATGATTACTCAAGCCTTGTCTCTGACTATAGCTTCGCGCACACTTTTCGCATTTGTATTTCTTTTCCGGGTTTGATTTCTCAAGTTTCTTCTTCAATTTGGTCCGCAGTTTGTTAACAGACAAATTATTATCTTCTCTTATATCCATGGTAAACAATATTGACTCGTATGTTTTATTACGTTTATGGCCTGTAACTTCTTTTGTCTCTTGATCTGAAAATTAACCAAAATGCAGTATTCAATTTTTTATTTAATGGGTTCAGATAAGATGTTTTGATTACAAAAATATTTATACCTTGAAAACTTTCTTCCTGGATTTCCATAGTTTCGTCATTTTCATAGCGAATTAAAGTCTTGGCATCAGAATTATTGACAGAAGGAATTTCAGTAGCTGTACAAGAATATGGCCAAACATCCTGTCTTCGTATGAATTTCTTCGACTTAATCTTGTTCTTTTGATCTACAAAATTATGGGATGAAAATCACAATTATTATTTTTCCACGATACTTTTTAGCTCTACTTTTTAAAATTGAAGATTACTACTAAATACAATTGGGATTTGTATTTGTTTTTCGAAAAACTTTGATGATCTGGAAAAATAACATTCTTACTTACTATGTTACAATTTGAAATTGTTTCAACGATGTACAAGATTAGATTATGTTGCTTAATTTTAAGTAGCATACCTAATGTTTATATGATTAAGAACATTGGCGATCATAAACGGATCGAGCATTAAACTATATTATATTATATATACTATATTATAGTAGTAAGAAGTCGTTTATCATTTGATTGAGTAAGCAATTACGCTCTGAATTAGTAGAAAACTACACCTGGAAAGATATTTAGTTGAATAAACAAAATGTTTGTTGGTTCAGCCATAGCATGTGTTTATTAAATGGACAACCAAATTTCGTGAAGACTATTAGCTTTCAAAAAAATGTGGGCAAGGTTGGATTCGGATAAAAGCTGCATGCCCGTAACAAAAAATTTTCCTGACTTAAACTTTTACTTTAAATCAACCAAATGTAATCAACCAAACGATTTTGTTGAATGAAGAAGATTTTTGTCTAAGTGTACTAATTCGCTTAGTAAGCCTGACAAATTAGAATTAATAAGCCTTGTTACTAGCACAATAAGTCTCAAGGTGTCAAGTTTTGAGCCAAAAGTGAATCACAGCACAATGGAAAAACAGTAGACGCGATACCCTAATCTCCTGAAATTAAAAAAAAAATAACACTTTTATAGTATTGATTCAAATTAACATTGCAGTCTGTAAATTTTTAAATATTAAACAATGCATGTGAGCATTATTTATTAAAATTATTAAACAGTGGATTGTACAGTATTTTATGGAATTATTGATAAAGGACTTCTTACTATTTTATTAGTACGTATAGACAAGGGGCCGTAAATATATCTCAAGTAATGAAGGATAAAACACACTTAGATAGGAGGAGATTACCCTTTATTTCTTATTTTTAATTCTTTAAATATTTCATGTACCTACACTTTTTGTATTCTATCGATGAGAATAATAATGATAATAATAATTTTATTCATTAGTACATAACATAGAAAATGGTGGAAAAATAGAAAAAGATTTTCTAAAAATAAACTGTATGTATTTTAATAAATTTAACATTGAAAAAATGATTCACGATGATTGCTGTAAAGAGTAGATTTATCCTTTCGGAACATTAAGAAAACATAAATACACTAAACCGTTGATTATATATTATAAAGACATTTTCACAAAACGTAATCTTAGGTATATCACAAAGAAGTAGGAATGTTCTTAATTAGCAATAGAAATTTTCACAGGATTGGAGTTTCGCGTAGTGCGTATCTTGAGATGTTGTATAGTAATATGTTCTAACAAGACAAATTTCCGATTCGTTTTTAGGCCACAATGGTCGCAAATAAATTGTGGTTTGACTGGTGCATGTTCTAATCGTTTATGCCTATTTAAATCTCCTTGCCAAATGTAGCTTCGAGGACATATGTCACACTTATGCCTTGTTTTGAATGTTAGTGAGTTTTTTTTAAGATGTACATCACCCACGTGGCGACGCACATTACTTTTCCGTTTAAATCGTTTGTCGCAGAATTCACATTTGAACTGTGGCATGGTGTCGCATTCGAATTTTTTATGATTAAACAAACCTGTTCTCCGGGCATAGCTTCGCGCACACTTTTCGCACTTATATGCACTTACATCACGATGTTCTCTTATACCTACAGTACGCAATTTTGGTTCGTACTTTGTATTACATTTCTGGCTATCGGCAGATTCATAATCTGAAAATTTTTAAAATATGTAATTTTCACGTTTTTAATTCATAGTTTTAGTTAAGATATTTTAATTTAAGAGCTATTCATACCTTCGATGATTTCTTCCTTGATTTCCAAAGTTTCGTCAATGTCGTATTCAATTAAAGTCTTGGTATCAGACTTATTGTCAGAAGAAATGCAAGTAGTTGTACGAGGATATGGCCCACCATCCTGTCTTCCTCTTGACTTTTTTGATTGGCTCTTGCGATTCAGTTTATCTAGAAAATTATAAGGCGAAAGTTACAATTAGTAATTTTCGATTATTTTAATCCTTAGCCTATAGCAGACATGTTTAAATAATAACACTGTCCTACTTTTTTTCTGATCTTTAAACAATTCCAGGTGATTCTTATAGGACTTTTTGTAGCGTACATTACAAATCCTAGCGGCTACAGTGTGCGTTCAAGATTTAAAAAAGTATCAAAAACACGTTTCTTAACGTTTTGAGTCCGATTTACTAAAAGAATCGACGTGTATTTATGTCAACAGGTTCGTAATCTGGGTGAAAATTCCCATAAAAATCACCAAAATTTAATGGCGTTTGAAAAATATTGTATAAATATAAATCTTTGTTTTTTTATTTCTAAAGAGAATCGACTTTTCACAAAAAAAATACATTCGAGCACAAACATCATGCAGTAAACCTTGACCCAATATACTATAATAATTAAAAACTCATAGCAGAATGCATTCCTGCTGAAAAAGTTTGATAGGTCTTGATAAAAAAATGTAATACTTTTCAATCCGTTTTCTGTATCCACAATTTTAGGAATCTGGATAGAATTGCTATTGATTTCGATCAAAGCGGAATAGCCAGTTTCCCAATATTAACTATACATTCCTATACGTTTTTTGATAAAAATTCAATCCAATTCTATCAAATATGACATCCCACATTCCTAACGGCTTTGAAACGCAAGCTGAAAGCGTTTGACCAAATTCTATCACTCGCCAAATCTTATACTTTTCTATTAACATTTTCTCATTGAAACTCTATAATATCTCAACCGCACAAGACATGTGTCAAATCCAATTTTCTAGAACCTGAAAAATTTCTATCTTAATTGACTCGTGGAGAAATCTTATGCTTTGCTACCAAGAGATTGCCAATCAAACTCTATCAAATCTTACGCAATGAACAAATTTTGATAAATAATAAGATTTATCGACGGATACAATTTAATAGATCTTTTTGATAGCATTTCAATGACAGGCTATTGATAGAAAATAATAAGATTTCTCGACGGATAGAGCTTGATAAACACTTCCAAGATTCTAGAGCATGGTATTTTATACAAGTCCTGTGGCAATAAGATTTGATAGAAGTTTGATGAGAAATATCAGATTTCCCGAAGGATGGAATTTGATCGAAATTTTCAAAATTTTAGAAGATAGGATTTGATATAAGTTCTGCATGGATAATATTTGATAGGGGTTTAATGAGAAACTATTTCAAGGGGTAAGATTTCTTGATGGATAGAATTTCATAGAAATTTCTGTAAATTGGTAAGATAGATAGGATTTGAAACAAGTTCTGCGAGGATAAGATTTGATAAAGATTTAATGAGAAACTGTTGATAGATAAGTATAAGATTTCTTTAAGAATAGAAATAGATGAAAATTTCCGGCATTTCGGAACAAAGGATATGATACAAGTGTTGTATCGGTAAGATTGCATGGAGTTTTAATGAGACACTGTTTGTAGAAAAGTATACGATTTTCCATTAGATAGAATTGTATAGAAATATCCTAGACTCCGAAACATAGAATTGGTCACAAGTCTTCTACTGACAAGATTTTGTAGCAGTTCAATGAAAATATGATGATAGAAAAGTGTAGGATTTCTAGATGATAAATATTTGATGGATTTTGATATGTGAAATTAGTTTGAATTAGATGGGATTTTTATCAAATCTGCTGATAGAATTTGATTCAAGTTCATGTTTTCTCTGAATAGAGAGTCTATGATGTCATGATTCAACATTTTATATCCAGAAACTTTTTGTTTTCTCGTTCCAAGTTACTCCAATGTTCATCATTAATAATCTAGACAACAACAAATGCAAGTCTACAGCTTAGCTTGTACATGTTTGCTAACCTAATCATGCTGTTATTTTTAATTATCTGAAAATTAAAATAAATTATCCGGATTACAGAAATCGTATATATTTATTAACAGGTGACATTATTTGTGAACATGAATTATACACATTAATCTTGTTTTTCTTATTGATAGTAGAAACGCGTGTCGATAAGAAAAATCGGATTAAAACTTTAAATTGAAACTCCACTAAATACTACGAAAGTCTGATGATACTTGGCATATATAATTAAAGATGACGTAAACGGATATGCCTTAACAAGTTTTGTTTGTGACTCGATGTAAAACCACAATCATCACATTGAACTTGTTGCTTAAATTCTACGTGATCTAATCGTTTATGTCGATTTAAACTACTTAAAACACGATAACTTCGACTACACTGGTCACAATTATAATTTCCTTTCGATATATTGGCCTCTGTTTTCAGATGCATCCGATCTATATGACGACGAAGGTAATCTTTGTATTTAAAGCGATGAAAGCAAAATTGACACACGAACATTCGAATTCCGCCGCATTCGTATTTTTTATGACGATTCAAATTCTTTTTTTGGCTATAACTTCGAGCGCATTTTTCGCATTTATACTGCTGATCCGCTTCAGCTTTAAAATCTCGAATTTTCAGCATCTTTTTTGGTGGGATCTTGTAAACAGCTGAGGTATCATCCACTTTCATACGGTACAAATATTTTAGATTGTCACTTCGTTCCATGTCTCTATTTGAACAACTTCTTTGACCTGAAATTATAATAAAACGTTATTTAAAGTCTTGTATTTTACACTTTTCTAAATATATTCACTATGCATTCCAAGCTTCACCTTCGATGACTTTTTCCGTGATTTCCGGAGTTCCATGCTTGTGGTATTTAAATGTAAAGGTTAAATTCTTTTCATTAGAATCTCTTTTAGTGTCTATTTTATTCTGTTTAAGAAGATTATCTTTTGTCCTCTTGTGTCTCAAAATCCCAGAATTATATTGAAACATGTAACTATGATAATCTGAAAAAATCGGAGAAAAGAAGGTCAGATATTTTGATCATTATCCTGCAAATCTTAACTCTCCAATTAAAGAAAATTGTGCATAATAAAATTAAATAGAATTCAATTATTAAACATAAAAATAAATTGACCTATAAAGCCTTTTGCCTTTAGATGAAAAAACTGTTGCTAAAATAAATGTGTCAAACTTCAATGGGTTTCAACGGCTTTCATAAGGATTATCTTTTAAAAAATGTACATGAAATGTGTATGAAACGCAGAAATATAACTTTTTTAACAAGAAGTAAAATCAGAGCTTCTTACAGCACAAACATTTCTTGACATAAAATAATAAACCTTATTTAGATTGAAGAATAAGTATTCTGATTAAAAGTTTACACTCGAGTTTCGCTAAATGCTAGGCTGGTTTCAAGGGAATCGATTTATTTTTATCACTTACTACTTACCAAACACTTACAGTAAATAATCTAAAAAGCAGTAATCTTAGTACAATGCAAAGATATAAATAAATTACTAATTTTTCATCGAATGCATTTATTTATTCTTATTACTGAAAAAATCCTTTCTTATCTTATGCAATAAGGGATACAAAACATTTAGATACGAATTCAGTTTACAAACTTTAGTATTAAAGGCAAGATATAATTACAATTCATTTATCGCAGAATTTAAATACTGATTGTGGCCTGAAGCGGTAAAGGTATTTTTTATGAAAAGTCAAATTACTTTTCTGTGGATACTATCACTAACACTAGTCGCATGTGTATTACTTCTCCTTCAATTTGGTCCGCAATTTGTTAATATCCAAAATAACGGTAACCAATTCAAAAGTTTCCAGAAGTTACATCAAAATCTTACAATGCATTTAACTATTAAGTATAATTGTACAATAATATATTATATTTATTTTTCTTAGGATTTAAAATATAAAAATGCAATAAGCCGTTGATTTAAATGAAGAAATTTTCACAAAAAGTAATCTTAGATAACTAAAGTTTCGAATTTGTATACAAAATTTCCTAAATATTAAAACAAAATAAAAAAATAAATAATTTTTTCTTAATCTAAAAAATTTTTCAATTAGCATTACAATTATTCCAAATATTAAAGTTGCACTTATTAAATTACTTGAAATGGCGTGATGTTATATGTTTTGACAAGTTAGCTTTTTCTTTCGCTTTATAATCACAAATATCGCAAGTATATTGCGGTTTGACTGCTGCGTGTTCTAAGCGTTTATGTCGAGTTAAATCATTTGGCCAAATGTAACTTCGAGAACATTTGTCGCAATAATGTCTCGTTTTCGATGTCAATTCATTTATTTTAAGATGTACAAAATCCACGTGGCGACTGACGTGACTTTTCCGTTTAAATCGTCTGTCGCAGAATTTACATCGGAATTGGGGCCGTGCGTCGCATGCGAATCTTTGATGATAATTCAAACAATATTTGGTTCTATAGCTTCGCGCACACTTTTCGCATTTATACTTTATTTCTGCTTTTGAGTCCTGAATTTTCTGCTTCTTTTTGGTCTGTAGTTTTTTAACCGTCAAAACAGAAGATTCTCTTATATCTACGGTATGCAATTTCGTGTCGTATTTTTCATAACGTTTTTGGTCAGTCGCTTCATTCGTCTCTTGATCTGAAAGTTTACCAATATGTAACTTGCAATTTTTTATTTCACAATTTTGATTAAGATATTTTGATTACAAATTTAGTCATACCTTGGACTATTTCATCTTTAATTTCCAAAGTTTCGTCAGTCTCGTATTTAATTGAAGTCGTGGCATCGGGATTATTGTCAGACGAAATTACAGCAGTTAAAGATTTTCCGCCCAATTGATTTCTTACAGAAAGAAAATTGTGCTCATGTCTCTGCTGTCTCCAAAAATAAGTAAACGATTTTTTCCCACATTTCGAATTACAATTCGGTCTTGGAGTTGCTTGCAAAGAACTATCTTGAGCTGGAAAAATAAAAATTTTAATTACTGTATTGAAATTTTAAATTATTTAAATGATTCACACGTCTAAATTTCTGTTCTTTTATTTATATAGATGATCTCCCTAATATGAGAGGACGGACAATACCTTCGGAATAATCTGAGGAAAAAATATTTGATTGTAATTATCTAAAAATTAAAAGAAAATACCTGGATTGTAGAAATCCTTTATATTTATTAACATTCGTTAACTAGTATTGTACACATTAAACATGTCATTTTATTGCTAGTGGGAATGTGTGCACCTAATTTGAATGAATATTAAGTTTTAAGAAAATATAAATTTCAAAAACATTCAAAATACAAAAAAGCACTAAAGAGCACGGAGAAAAATGGACGTTTAAAGTATAAAATAGTACCGCAAAAACATACAGATATTAACACGTAACATCTTCTATCTTTTTGAGATAGTAGGCTTAAATATATTTTCATGTTAAACTCGTACAGGAAAGCACGCCAGACATCTATCGGCCGCTTAATGAAGCTTACAGTCAATGTCGTTCGACGTCATTTCGTGTCATGTGTCAACCTGTGGAAAAATGATGATTACTAATATTTTGTTACCAAATAATAATAATAATGCTGTAAATTGTTTGGATAAAATAAAATGGTTGACGCAAACGCCGTTTCTTCTTCCAAGAATTCTTCGAGGAAAGAATGCTCTATAATACATATCTTTAATATCCAAAGAAACTAACCTTCAACACATAGATGGCTGCGGTATAACTAAACATTAAAGTGCTAAACTGAAATAACTAGATGCTAAGGGTAAAGATCCATTTTTCTCCGTGTGTTAATTCCTATGAAGAAGTTTTCACAAAAAGCTATCTTGGGCTACGAAGTTTTCAATTCGAATGAAAAATTTTCCAAATATTGAAGTTTAACTTGTTAAATTACTTGAGATGTCGTAGAGTCATATGTCTTGATAAGACAACTTTTTCTTTCGCTGTTTGACCACAAATATCGCAAATAAATTGTGGCTTGACCGCTGCATGTTCTATACGTTTATGTTGATTTAAACCTGTTAGCCTAACGTAACTTCGAGAACATTTATCGCAATGATGCCTCGTTTGCGATGCATTTGAGTTTGTTTTCTGATGCACGCGAACTATATGGTCATGCATACCATTTTTCCGTTTAAATTGTTTGCCACATAATGTACATCCGAACTGTGGCGTAACGTCGCATTCGAATTTTTTGTGACGCTTCAAAATTCCTTTCATGGCATAGCTTCGCGCACACTTTTCGCATTTATACTTCATTTCCGGTTTTGAATCCTGAATTTTCTGCTTCTTTTTCGTCGGCAGTTTGTTAACCGACAAAACAAAAGATTCTCTTATATCTGCGGTACACAAGTTTGTGTCGTATTTTTCATAACGATTTTGGCCTATAACTTCATTCGTCTCTTGATCTGAAAGTACACCAAAATGTAATTTGCAATTTTTTATTTCATAATTTTGATTAAGATGTTTTGATTACAAATCTAAAAATACCTTGGATTATTTCTTCCTTAATTTCCAAAGTCTCGTCAATCTCGCATTTAATTGAATTCGTGGCATCAAAATTATTGTCTGAAGAAATTTTAGTATTTAAACATTTTTCACCCAATTGATTTCTTTCAGAAAGAAGAGTGTGCTCTTGTCTCTGGTGTCTCCAAAACTCAGTACAAGATTCTGTCCCACATTTCAGATTACAATTCGGTCTTGTAGTTGCTTTCCAAGAACTATCTTGAACTGGAAAAATAAAATTGTTAATTACTATATTGCAATTTTAAATTATTTTAATGACAATTACCTTAGAAATAACCTTAGGAAAAAGATATAACTTTACGTCAACGCATCTTGGTGTTATTTTCAATTATCTACAAATTAAAAGAAAATACAGAAATTTTGTATATTTATTAACATTTTTAACTTAAACTGTACATATGAAACCTTTTTTATTATTGTTAGTGGAAAAGGTTGTGCTTCATTTAAATCAATATTAATTTAAAAAATCTAAATTTCAGAAACATTCCAAATATAAAAAAGCGCTGAACCACACGGAGAAAAATCGATGTACAATAACAGATGCTTAGGGTATACAATGGTACAGCGAAACATAGATTATATTACAGTTTTTTGAAGGCTTGGGAAGTTTTCCCTAAGGCAAAAAATATATGTACAATAATGAAAAGACATTAAATATACGAAATAAAATAATCAATTACGGTATTGTAAAGATTGTAAGAACTAGTGAAAGAATAACGAGCGCTATATAGTTAAAATAAGATTGATATAAGAAAAGTTGAAGATTAATTAGAAAAGATGTGCCACCATTGGGACCCATACAGATCTATATAAGTGACGTTTGTTCAGACAATAAATCGTGGAAAATTCTGATGTTGAATGAGGCTGAACAATCAGCGGATCTTATCTCGGATCTTATATTATTAGCCTGAGAATTCCAGAGGTTAGCAGAAGAGACAGAGGAAGAATTGGAATATACAGAAGTTCTACATGTAGGGATTTATAGTAAGTTTCCGTCTCTTCTGGTATCACGACTCCGAACTCTGTCTACATATTGAAAAGACTCTTGAATACAGCTAAGAATACAGTGAATTTTGATGACCATTAAATATTTCCATCGAGTTTTAAGTCTTAACCAATTGAACGCATTGATATACGGCGATATAGATGTGTATCTTGGTAAGTAGTAGATAAATCGCACACACACATTTAGTGCTCTCTGCAGTTTCACATCGAGTTGTGTAAACTTTATTTAGACTTAAATTATGTTATTAGATTGCATAATAAAGTGGTAGAAAAATACAAGACGTTATAGACTTTGATCCTCCGTTTTAGATTGAAAGAGGGTAAACTACCCTTAATCTAAATTTTTATTTTCTTGAAAATTGTAACAGTTGCAGTTTAATTATCTTAGTGAAAAATTATCTTCAGGACAGGAAACATTATGGAAATAGAAAACATCGCAGCCATGGAGAGGATAGTTGATAGTGAACAAGAGATTGCATTTTAATAATATTGTTTTTTAAGTGGAGACTTATGTCATAATTATGTAATAAAACATCATCCGAAAAACGTTTAACAACATTTTTCCAAACTCGAAATCCACATACGTCTAATGGCTGGAGCATACCTGTGATTGATTTTGGAATTACTTTGGGTATTCCAGTTTTACCATCAGGTGCTTCTTTTTCTACAGTGTCGGTACACAGTGCCCAGTCCATGAATCCAATAAGAACACACTTGTGCTCCCAGTATTAGGAAAAAAAACTTCTTTCACCCACTTATTGAAATGGTCTATAAAACAGATATAGCACATTTTAAGTAAAGTAAAAAAATATCCAAAAATTATAATAATAAAGGAAAATATAAAATTAGCTTTGCATACCTGATGTAAGCTTCCCAGATTTTGAAGCCGTTACGAATGTACTAGATGGTATGAATAATATACCTTCTACTACTGGTCCAAATTTCCGACTTGATTTCTTTAGGACCATAAATAATGGAGACAAGAATCTTCCATCGGCGCTGACGAAATTAACTGCTTCCTGCTTGAAAACCCCACTATCTTCTAATGATTTTCGTGTTAAAAATTTTGTTATTTTTCTCGAAACAATGCGATTTTTTTTAAATTTATGTATCCACTTCCCGGAAGCTGTGAAGACTATTTCATTATTATTCTGATTCCTGTAGGACTCTAGAGCCCACCTAGGACGATCTCTGCCATGAATAATAAACCCAGCATTAATAGCATCGTTAAATTTGTTAATTACAAATTCTGTTATTTCAAATAATCTATCTTTTCTTGTTCATCCTTCTTCTACTCGATCAGCCCACCTTCTTAACTGACGTTCAGAAGAGAGACGTCGGAACGTATGTTGAACAATGTGAAATTTTCTTCTTTTCTTTCCTCCATCTGCGTCTTTCCAGAATTCAACAGCTTTTATTTTATATTCAAAATTCACATCAGTGTCTTTCTGCGAGCCCATTCCCATAAGTTCATTATGTTCTGTCCAATTTGTTTCGCTGTCATCATCATCATTAATTATTTCAAGTTCAGATTTTTTGATCGGTTCTTGAAAGTCTAAAGACTATTCTTCATTTATTTCCACATTGAATTGAAATATAGTGTCAAGTAAAATGGGTTTAAAATTTTCTGCCAAAGAAGTCTCCTTCCGTGTTATAGGTGTCTTCGTTAAATACATTATTTGGGACGTTACAAGAAGCAGATTTATTACCTTCACAGAATTCACGGTCATTTTATCAATTTGTCTATATTGACTTATCACCTTATTTAACGTGTCTTAAGGTAGAAACTAATTTTTTTGCGTGTAAATTTCTTCTTATTTACTAACACTGAATATGCACACGTTACCACATTTTTTGTAGTAAACGTGTGCCAATTAAAAGATATGCGCAACAATTTCACATTACGCGTAAGATAACTGAAAACACTATGCAATACGCTTCTTGTTCCTGGATAGCAAGCACAATTTTTCGATTGCTTTTTTCAAGAAAAGAAATAAATATTTCCCTCATGAAACTTTTCTTTTAGATCGAGAAATAGGGGCTGAAATTAGAGTGCTCAAAATAAACTTCATGTTCTTTTCCCCTTACAATTAATCACTCACACGAAACTCTCGTTCCATTTGATAAAAAAATGCCTCTTCTGCCAAACAGTCCCAAAAAGATTTAAAAAATTTAACTAACGTTAATTTTCATATAAAAGTAAGCGTTTAACATGAAACACGTCATAAATATGAGGAATAACATCTCAAAATATACAAATTTCTACAAAATATAATAGGAAATAAATCAA
>CAKNWT010089463.1:0-11877 GCA_932066315.1 Andricus coriarius | reverse complement strand
TACACACTGCATGCTTTATTCTTTGTTTAAAAGAATTTTTCGCTTAAATGCGAACTGAATTACGAGAACCCAATAAGACAATCGAACTATTTTTGGTTGAAAGTTAATTATTTTTGTTTAAAAATTCAACTATTTGGTTAAAAAGTTAGCTATTTTGTTGAAAATTTGTCTCTTGACTGAAAGTTCAATTATTTGGTTATAAATGCAACTGTTTGGTTGAAAATTAATTTTTTGTTTAAATACAGCTTTTTGGTTGATGTTCACCTTTTCATGTTAATAGTTCAAGTTTCTCATACAAAATTCGTCTTTTGGTTGAAAAATTCGACCATTAGTTTGAAAATACGTCTTTGTCGGTTGAAAATTTAACTGTTTGGTTAAAAATTCAATTTTGTTGAAAAGTCATCTTTTTTGGTCAAAAATTCAGCTTTCTTGTTTAAAGATTACCTTTTTTTCAAATTGCAACTTTCTTCTGAAAATTCGTAAAAATGATTTGTTTTTTGTTGAACAATTGACTTTTTGGATACAAAATTCGTCCTTTTGTATTGAAAATGGATCTTTTATGGTAAAAAGTCATATTTTTTGGGTAAGAATTCAGCTTTCTTGTTTAAAAATGAACTTTTTCGTACAAAATTCAACCGTTTTCTAAAGAATTCGTCTTTTTGGCTTGAAAATGTAACTATTTGTTCAAAAAGTTGAATCTTTTTTGTTAAAAAATGGGGTTGTTCATATTTTCAAATACATTTTTTTCTAGTGAAATTTAAAGAGCACTAAAAATTGAAGATAATTACTTGAGGAAAGTTGTTTTTGAATAGGTGTACATATTTTTTCAATGTTTAAAAAGTATACTTTCTAAATTATTTATGAGAAGATGAGGCATTCTGATTAGGCGAGCGTCGATAGTAAACATCAGCCTGATCAACCCAGTTGATGGGGGAAATAATACAGCCGCTAGTCATTGGAGTAAACATAACATATTTTCTCGTTTATTTTTTAAAATATGTTTGAAAAGTATGAAGAAGGGCCCCAAAAGGTGTTCAAAATGCTTAGAATTTCAATAAAACCGAGATTAGTAAAGTGTGTCAGTGCGAATGTGCCAAAAGTACTTCGTTAGTCAATTGAGTTACTGCATACTATTATTCTGATTGGTGCAGCGCATTGCAGGATGTGATACTTCAAGATCACAGAGTTGCTTGAATAGGGTTTTCGATACTTTTCTTGATATATTTTTTTACTCAGAAGTGAAGTATTTAAACATTTGTTTAAATGTACTAAAATTTTTAGAATTTTATGACGTATTTAAAAAATATATTACCTAAAATTCGTGCAAAAATCCCATTCGACGATTTGGTTGAATATTCAACTATTTGGTTAGAAATTCAATTTTATATTAAAAAAAGTCCACATTTAAGAAACCATTGAACTTTTTAACTTAAAAATCAACTCTTTTGTTAAAAGTTCGCCTTATGGTTGAAAATTCAATTATTTTGTTGACAATGCAATATATTTCGACTCGAAATGTTAGGAATTCAAAGTATTTCATACTGAATTTAATATCGTGCCTATTTATTTGAGAGAATTTATTCCCCCATTTTCGTGAATAATCACCCTATTTTCTCTGTTTTGAGAGCATTTTAGACTGTAAAGTCTGTAGTTATCAAAAACTTTTTTTATACCTATAACCGAGAACAAATTTAAAAACCCGTTATTTTTTTCTGACAATAAAAGTGGCGACATTTAGTTTAAATAATTAAAGTTTGTAAAATTGTTACTTTATCATTTTAGATGTTTAATTTTGAGATAAAGTTGGTTTTAGTCCTTATTATTAACCCTGTTGACATTAGAATGTTTTTTATTATATAACTTGTTCATTATTAAACGATTGAATTAAAAGTTTTTGAATAAACAATTTTTTTAGGGTTTAATGTGGAAACTTGAAACTTCAGAAGAGTTCAATTTTGGCTGCCTTAATATCCATTTTAGTTTTGATTACTTGAAATGAAAAAATCTTTAGCTTTATCATTTTGAAATTTTCATTTTCAATGAACCCGAAAAATGTTCGAGAACCGGCAAAAACCGGGATTTTTCCGACGATATACATGTTGCATCAAGTTTCAAGCCCTATCCATGGTTAAAATGCATTATAATATTGACTGAAAAATGTACCAAATTTACAAGCAAACCCAAAATTTTTCGGAAAATACACATTATAATGGAATTTAGGTCAATTAAATTATAAAATGTAATGTCTAAGACCGAACTGATTCATCATTGCCTTAGTGAAGAGCCCGCCCGGTGAGTCAGTCCGGGACGAAATATACAAAATCTAATTTATATTTTCAAAAAGATTGGTTAAAGAATTAATTGCAGGACGAAAATAAATATTAACAAGCCTTATGCCAATGAAAAAATCTTCTGAACAATTATGTTACTTGGGTCAATTAAAACGATATCTTTCGAAAAACATGTAAAGATGTCATCTAACTAAAATATGAATGTTGAGGAATCAAATGATGGAACACAATAAATCAAAATCACTCAGAAGGAAAGTAAAGAAATTTCAAAAAGTAAAACATAAGAGTTTTTTAAAAATTCACCGTAAGTTGCTATCAAATTTCCATCACAGCAAACTGTTGACGACACTTCCTTTTTGAAAAATAGTAGATTTAAAATTTGTAAACGAAATTAGAAGTGAAACTGTTCCCACTATAAAATCAATATATGAAAGAGAAGCACATGTCGTGAATCGGCTTAGAAAATGTATACAAAATTTATATAAAATCCAACACCCGCATTCACGTTTTCCACGTGAATCGTCCCTGCGTTCAGGAAACTAACTGAACGAACGAAAGACGTGCGTGGCCGTCACAGTGCAAATATATCGATTGTCTCTGGTGTCCTTCTTGCTCCCCCACGGACCCATTTGCTCTTAGGAAAAGAGGCACCTGACACTGACACACACACATATAAATACACACTTACACATATATGAACACTTAAAGCCATTTTTTCTCCACAATTTCCACACGCAAATCCTCTGTCACTTAGTTCATTGCAATATTGCCAGATAGCAGCTTAAACGAATAATTTTTTCTCCATACCATGCACATGGAAACCCACATTATTTCTACATAAGCAAACTTAGTCATCAACCCTAACTATATTCCCCACAAGAACAACACTAAAGTACAATATACCCAACTTTTGTTTCGATCCTTCCCTCTGCTTCATATTTTTGCCCTTATATTTGTTAAGGACCCTTGTATTTGTTACTGGAAACTTGAGATTTAGAGTCTCAAAGGAATTTCGGCAGCAAGTTTTTGTGGAATAAGGCAAAAATCTTTAAAAAGTTTCAAAAAAATCCTCAAGAGATTTAAAGTACTAAAAAGATTCGCCTGTATTTGCAGAACATGATAGCAGTTGACCTACTTTCCATCAGTTTCTTAATTTCCGCTATAATTTTCATTCAAATAACACAATTCCATTCCAAATTCTGCTTTAAATCAGGACTGGTTTCAAAATTTAAAACGTTTTTATTTAATTGGGAAATAAAGTAATTCGAAAATCGGATTTTATTATGCTCTAGTTTGATTTTCAACAACAGCCACTTGAGAGACCTATTGATGTTTGGTGGAATTCGTTCATTTAACATTCGCAAAATAAAATGATATTTGATATTTCAAAGTCAATAATTTTTCAAACGATTTTCATTTATTATTAATAAATTTATTACACTTAAACATAAAATTTCTCAACTATTACAGCCTGTCTACTCAGATCCCGGAAAACAATACCCTGACAATTCCAAGATTTTGCTAGGCATCTACAGATTTTCCCAGATATAATTTTTCATAGTATTTTGCATTTTTTAAAACAATTGAATTGAAATGTATAAATAATTTGACGATTTTATTACATATAATGTTTTTTAGTCCTTGTAAATATGTAAATGTGTAGAAATAGTAGTATTCATATGTAAAATACAATAAGTGGTGTATCATTTGTGAAAGTAACTTTGTTTAATGATAAGTAATTGCTTAATGGTGCAAGTTTCTAGGGGTTTAATTTATATGTTTGATTTAGACGCCTTTGACATGCGTACATACTTACATACATTTTTGTTTAATATACGTACTTATCAACTTGTTCTATTCTCTTATCATTTAGGACAATGTTTCACATTGTTTTCTCACCTTTTCCTTTAAACACTATAATTTTTGTTTTATTTACTTTAATTTTGAGGTCCATTCAGTTTCTTGAATTCAGTTTGTTCAACATTCTTGCAGGTCTTCGATTGACTTTACCATAACAAGCTTATCATCTGCAAAAGCTAACCCACGTACCCTCACTGTCTCGAGATCCACACCTTCTTCGTCGAAGAGGGCCATTCTTAGACACTTGTCCATGAATATGCATTTAAAAAATAAACCAGTAAAAATGTCACAGAACATAATAAATAGCCATGAGGATATGACGCATCCTTGTCTAACACCTTGCATAATAACGAACCAGTCACTCAGTTTCATATTTACCCTTATTTTTGCTTTGCTACCAGCATAGATTGTTTTTATTGCTTGTAGGAGCCATCCATTTACTTCGTACTCTTTCAGGACTTCCCAAAGTTTACTTCTATCCACTTTGTCAAGCGCTTTTTCTAGGTCAACAAATGCACAGAAAACTTTTTCCTTTACTCTCAAACTTTTTTTTTGTGATCTGTCTTGAGCTAAATATTTGATCCGTACATGATCTTCCTGGCATAAATCCACTTTAGACTTCCCATATCTTTTCATCTATTATTTTCATTACCCTACGAATAAATATTTTTGAATATATTTTACTTAAGGTACTTAATAAGCTGATACGTCTGTAATTATTGCAGTGACTTTTATTTCCCTTTCCTTTGTATATTGGTACGATAATCGCTTATTCCCAGTTATCTGGAACTTCTTCTATCTCGATACATAAATTTATCAATTCGCACAATGTGTCAGGTATGCACTCGCCACCGTATTTGAGCAAATTAGCGTTAATACTGTCAACACCAGCCTTACCATTTTTTAAGTTCCTAATCATATCCCTAACCTCAGAGGCACAGACACTCTCAATTGAGTTTTCTAACGCATCGTGTACTATATCGCAGTTGTGGTCCCGTATAGCTTAATCTCACGATAATTGCTTAAAGGAGTCTCTCAAAGCGTCTAGTATCCCGTCTGTATTATATAGTATTTCACCCTTGCTATTTCTCATGCTGACAAACTCTGTACTTTTACCTCCCTTCATATTGATCGTTGCCAATTTATAATACAGTTTCTTGCTTCTTTCAACGTCGTTTTGCACTTTCTTCTCTTCTTATGTTCTGATTTTATGTTTACTTTCCTTGACTAGTAGTTTAACTTCTCTCTTTTTGTGTATGTAATCATTTTCAAGTCTCTTTAATTAGTTCATTGGAAATTTGTGTATTTTAGAGCATTAAAGGCTTAAACAGACAGAAAAAATTAAAGTATGGAACATTATTTGCAAAAAATATAACGTTTTATCTGTAATAGTTCACGAGATTTAACCTTCAAAAGTCATTTTTTAGTTAAAAAAATATTTCTATTTTGATTTTTGTGAAATATCTGTTTTCTTATTGATTTTAGGTGAACATTGTAAGGAGTTAGTTTAAACTGCACTCAATTGCTTACAAATCTAAAAAACGATATTCTAACTCTCATAAGTTTGAAATTATGGCCACTTTTTATGGAACATTCAGCTTTTTTTGAATAACCATATTTCCCTTGCATTATACATGAAAGCGTACTAGTAAAGTTTTTATTTATGTAACACAAAGTAAGGGAAAAAAATATATTTCGAACAGAGCTGTATTTTTCATAAAAAGTGTTTTTCTTTAATACGCCATAACTTCCCGGATAAAAATTATGAGTATGGGATTGATCAATCATTGACTTTCAGAAGTATAAAACATGCATGGTAAATGACACGGTCCCATACTTTAAGTATATTGAAATAGTATAGCTAAAGTCTAGCTAGACTATAGCTGAAGTATGGATGAAGTATAAATGAAGTATAGCTAAAGTATATCTGAAGTATATGATATACTTCATCTATACTTAAATATAGCTGAAGTATAGGATATACTTCATCTATACTTATTGAGTACGGCTAAAGTATCGTATACAATATGCGTTCATTTGTTTTGAAAGATATAGCAACGGGATAAAACATAATACATCGTGAATGACACATCGTCCGTAAACTAAAAAAATTCCTGATTTAACTAATTTCTAGAGAAAAAATGTGCAACGAATATTGTTCGCGAGTTTTTTTCAATCATATGTGGGTAAGAGATCCAGTAATCTCTGATTTATAACCATAGACTTATTATTGCATGCAAATATTTGACTAATGTATTATTCAGAGAAAAGACATAATGTTATATTTTTAATAATATTACAAATTTCTAAAGTTCTGCTAAATTTAGAAGTTGCAAAAAATATTTTTTATGCTGTGAAAATCATGATTCTGTATCTCTAATTTTATGTATTTCAGGTCTCCAATGTCATCAACAAGAATACAACGCTTTTACTTATTTTATATTTTCTTTTTATTCTTTAAATATAATTGAGCTATAGCTACTATAGTCATACTTTCCCTATACTTCAGGCATACATGAACTATAGCTATAGCTACTATAGTCATACTTTCCCTATACTTCAGGCATACATGAACTATACTTCTGACATACATGAGCTATACTTTACAGATATACATCAGCTATACATCAACTATACTTCAGATATACTTCTAAGATATACTTTAGCAATACTCTTACTATACTTCCACTATAAGTTGTTATACTTTAGCTATATTTAAGTTATACATCCACTATACATATTACAAATAGACATGAAGTATGGGATCGTCTCATATACCACACTTTTATTATACTATCTGAAAGATCACTCCCATACGATTTCCCAGATGTTTTCCTAGATCAATCCCATACAAAATTTGTTTACCCGGGTTTTTACTTATTAGAGCTAGGACGTCCAATTTTTTGGATTTGTAAGGAATTTCGTCTGCTTCAATCCAAATGCATGCAATATTCACCTTAAATGCATACGAAAAGAGAAATTTCACAAAAAAATCCAAATGAAAATATTTTTTTAACTAAAAACTGACTTCTGAAGGTCATATCTCACGAACTATTAGAGATGAAACGTTTTCTTCATAATTTACAGATTACGTTTAACGTTTTAATTTTAGATATTGCTATCTTTGACTAAAATGCAGAAATTTCCAACAAACTCAATTTTTGCACCGATTTTCAGCATCTTCAAATATGCAAGGATATCGCACGATGTTGAGCACTTAGATCTTGTTTTAAAATGAAACATGAATGTTTCAGCAAACAAAACTTCGTTTACCATGGGTTCTTATGAAAATATGCTAAACATTTTTTGAAAGAAAATAATACAAATTAAGCTATTTTAAAAAGAATTTTGTTTTTGTTTTTGTTTTAGACTCAAAATATTTGGAAAGCATTCGCAAAACGTAATCAGAAATAAACCGTGATGTGCAAGCCCTTTTAAATGAAGTTCAATGTCATCGAATATGTTTATTCAGAAATTGATTGTTTTATAAAGAAGAAATTTTTCTGCTATCTAGTCAAAGAAATGACTGACTGATATCTGGGACTTCTGTGAAAAATTACGTTCATGTTCATTTTTCCTAAGGAGTTTTCCTGTCTAAACTCCACTTTATTATATGGCGTGACTTTGTAAACGACGCGTCGTGAATATTCAGTTTCTCTTGAAAGTTTTACTAAATAAAAGTAAAATTGTAAGTTTTTATAGTGTTTTTTTTAATAATAAATATAATAAATTTAGTTAACCATATTGTGTAATTAATACATTGTGATTCAAACAGTTGTTAGTAAAACGTAGATTGTGGATTTTTCAAAAGAAGACAAATACAGGGAGTTCACCTTTTTTAATAAATAGAAAAGGATTATATATATTTTTCTAAATTGTCAAATTAATTGTTTTTGTGGGACTTAAGAAAAATGAGCATGAAAGTATTTTTTTACAGAAGTCCCAGATATCATTCAGTCATTTCTAAGCATAAAATTACACATGGTCATGATTTTAATTTTAATGATATTAAAATTCTTTATCATGAGAAAAATCAGAAAAAGAAACAATTCATGGAGATGTTATTTGTAAAGAGAGAGGGAAACCAAAGCTATTAATTTTAAAAGGGACATTTCAAGATGTGACAAAGTATGGGATAGGTTAATTAATTTTGGTTATAGTAATTTTCTTTGACTAGATAGCAGAAAGATTTCTTCTTTATAAAACAATCAATTTCTGAATAAACATATTCGATGACATTGAACTTAATGAAATAGTGTATTAATATTGTTTTATATATTTTCTTTGCAGGTTTATTCAATTTTCATACCCTTAGTTATTCCTTATAAATAATCCCTGATGAGCAAGTCTATAATGAGTTCGAAACATGTTGGACCCCTCGTAGTATAAAAAGGACGGAAAAAGGAAAAAGTGAGAGTATGGTTTTTGGTTGACTTTTTCCCTTTTCCCCTCTTTTTTCATTATGTTATTCTTGTCTCTAATGAGCCGAAAAGTGAGGTTTTCGGAAGATTATTTTTTGATTGTGAATCAATTTTTGGTTATTTTGCAATAAATTTTTCAATTTTTACTTAGTTTGCGAAGGTTATTCATGGAAAAATGGATTTCGTTTCAATCTTAATTTAAATTATGAAACTCTAATTTAAAATTTAAAATTAAATTAGGAATTTTTAAAATATCGCTCCTTACAAATTTGAAAAAATATAATACTTTGCTTTAATATTCAAACAGATTGAGTTTAGTAATTTACTTATTTTTTCGCTGAAGAGATTGCATTTCCATGTTTGATTTTCGTAAATGAGTTGATAAATGTCTGGAGGCGAAACTGTAACAAGTTAATTATCAAGTTGGCCCATTTGCTATAGTGTCCTTGCTCACATGCGGCATTGAATTAATCGCTCGAATTAGGAAAAGTGGCACCGGAGTAACTACCAACATTTCACAAAGCGGAATAAATTTGTGGGGACAGATAGAAACGATCAATGGGTAATATTTCCTAGCTAGCGTCTGACCACAAACCGTTTTTTCTACTGCGCTAGATCATTCGACGACGACTACTTGTACCATTCAAATTTGAATAATCAAAACATTTATCTAGATTTATAGAACAAAAACTCATTTTAATAATCTGCTAAATTAAATTTCATTTAGTTTTCATCACCTGTGTTTTCTCTTACTAAAAATATGGTAAATTCGAAATATATTTCTGAATATTCATATCTGCTAATTACGATAAATACAATCACAAAAGAATGTTGGAATTGCTTTGTTTTCGATTAAGCAATGCCCGCATGGTGCCTGATAATTATTTCACAATTTCGTCATTCTTAGCCACTTCGTTTCATCAAAACTGTTTAACGATCATTAATTATATCGCCCACAAGGTCTCCTAAAATTAGCCCCTTTTCTTTTTCCTTGACTTTAATTGAACTCATTCCCACTAATAACTCGTACAAATTTTTCAAATTCGATACTTCAGGACATCAAACTTTGACTCTTCTCTCATATCAATAATATCAGTTCAGGGTGTCTACTTGACCCGGAAATCAGAAAAATCGAGAAATAATCGAGAATGTGATTCAGTGACGGGGATTTTTCTCTAGAATGTACTAATGCGCAAATTAAAAGTGCTTTCATATATTTTATTATTTTAATTCTGATTTGGAACAGGGAATTCGTGAAAAAGTCATAATTCTCACCTAGAATAGGGAATTTTCAAAAGGAATTACAATTCTGACTTGGAACAGTGAACCCTCGAAAAGAATTATAATTCTAAGTTGGGACAGAAGATTTCGCTAAAGAATTATAATTTTGACTTTGAGACCGGGAATTGTATAAGATTTATAGTTCTGAGTTGGTACAGAGAATAAATAAAAGAAAGAAAATATTTGTGTAAAGAATTCCAATTATTTATCCTAACTTGGAACAGGGAATTTTCGAAAAGAAATATAATTTTAAGTTCCGACACAGAATTTCAGTAAGGAATAATCATTTTGAGATTTGGGCAGGGAATTTCCGTGAAACAAAGATTTCAAATATTTCGAAAAAATTTCAGATAGATTTTTAAATTTTCACAAACACTTTCAAATATTTTGCAAAGATTTTAGATGGATTTTAAAGATTTCATAAAGACTTCTATTATTTCGCAAAGATTTCAGATAGACTTCAAAGATTTCACAAAGACTTCTATTATTTCACGATGATTTCAGATAGATTTCTAAGATTTCCACGATTTCACAAAGACTTCTATTATTTCAAAAAGATTTCAGATAGATTTTAAATATTTCAAATATTTCACAAAGATTTCAGATGTATTTTAAAGATTTCATAAAGACTTCTATTATTTCACAAAAATTTCAGATAGATTTCAAAGATTGAACAAAGATTTCAATGATTTCACAAAGATTTCAAATATGCCGCAATGATTTTTAGAGAATTCAAAAAGATTTTACAAAGATTTCAATGATTTCACAAAGATTTCACAAAGATTTCAAATATTTCGCAAATATTTCAAACAGACTTAAAACATGTTACAAAGATTTCAATTATTTTAAAAATATTTCAGATAGATTTCAAAGATTTCAAATATTTCGCAATTTTTTTTTAGAGAATTCACAACGATTTTACAAATATTTCAATGATTTCTCAAAAATTTCAAAGATTTCAGATAGATTTTAAAGATTTTAGAAAAATTTCTATTATTTCACAAAGATTTCAGATAGATTTCAAAGCCTGCGAACGAAGATTTCAATGATTTCACAAACATTTCAAATATTTCGCAATGATTTTTAGAGAATTCACAAAGGTTTCACAAATATTTTAATGATTTCCCAACGCTTTCAAAGATTTCAAATATTTCGCAAAGATTTCAGATAGATTTTAAAGATTTCACAAAGACCTCTATTATTTCACAAAAATTTCAGATAGATTTCAAAGATTGACCAAAGATTTCAATGATTTCACAAATATTTCGCTAAGATTTTTAGAGAATTCACAAAGATTTCACAAAGATTTTACAAAGATTTCACAAAGAATTCAATGATTTCCCAAAGATTTTAAATATTTCGCAAAAGTTTCAGATAGATTTGTAAAATTTCACAAAGACTTCTATTATTTTACAAAGATTTCAGATAGATTACAAAGTTTAAACAAAGATTTCAATGATTTCCCAAAGGTTTCAGATAGATTTCAAAGATTAAATAAAGCAAGAAAGAATTGAAAGATCTCTAGTTCCGGCGATCCGATGAATTT
Source organism: Andricus coriarius (assembly GCA_932066315.1). Taxonomy (NCBI): domain Eukaryota; kingdom Metazoa; phylum Arthropoda; class Insecta; order Hymenoptera; family Cynipidae; genus Andricus; species Andricus coriarius. Next base: position 478 of record CAKNWT010089463.1, on the reverse strand, counting down.
AATCATTCGATTTCAGAGGGGGGCAAATCAATACTTTACCCCTCCCTGGTCGATTTCTAGGGGAGGGGGGCATTGCCCTCTGTGCCCCCTAGGGCTCCGCCGCCTCTTAATTTCACACATATTTAGAAGACGGGAATTTTGGTAAAAATCCCTGTTCCAACTATATTTCTCTTCTAAATCTTCCTCTTCCAAATCAGAAATCTATTAAATCTTTGAACTATTTAGAAATCCTTTCAAATCTTTATAATTACATTTGATTAATTTTAATTTGATTTTCAAAATTAGGTCGAAAGAGTGATAAAATAAATTAGGATCAGTTTCTCCATTCGATTAGTAATATTCGATGTGACAAATACAAGACAATGGTTTTGAAGAAGAAAGGTTCTATTTCGCCGCAAATTCACTGTAATTTATTCTGTATTAAAATTCTAAGTGATTTATATATAATTAAAAGTTTGTCATAAGGACAACCGCAGAA
>CAKNWT010089458.1:0-10050 GCA_932066315.1 Andricus coriarius | reverse complement strand
AGTTGAGAATAAAATTTAATGCAAAATAAGAAAATAATATTGAAGTAGTCATGGTAAGTAAAATTTGTACTTTATATTGCAACATATGAAAAAGGAATCCCAGGAATTTGATATCAAAGTGTTGAACATAATGTAGAAAGGTTCGCACTTTGGACTAAATCGTATGCGAAGCACGAGATACGCGATGAGAATGTGTTCGTTAAAGCCGAAGGAGCTTTAACAAAAGAGAATTCACAATCACAAAATTACAGTTGTCGATGCTGTGACCTTTAATTTGAAAAGGTCTCTGCACAAACATGTGGAAATGCAATGACCGAGCGCGTAGCGCGAGATACATATATTATCGAGCGCGGAGCGCGAGAACCAACAGTCGCGCGCCCTAGGCGCGCTCAAACTTGCGAGCGAAGCGAGTCGCGCGCCTAGCGCACGATGAGAATGTGCCCGCGCGGCGGGCAGATTTTTTTTAATAGTGTTTGCGCTAGCTTAACATTAAGCTAGCCGAACATTGCTGTAAAACGTACTAGAAATGATTTTACCCAAAATTCACCTCATACAATAATTTAGGGCTCATTTAGGGCTCTGGGAATATAACTTTAAGGTGGCACAACACTATCTAACAAAAAGAAAAGGGCAAAGGAAAAATCGCACGACTTTCTGTCGACGATATTTCAGGAGCCTTAAATGAGCCTGAAATTATACAAGGGAAATAAAAAAAAAGAAATTGTTTTGGTAAATTTGCTTAAACAATCATTGTTTAAACAATTTTTTTAACTGTTTATATATTATATTCGGGGAGCCCTAAATGAGCCTTAACGCAGGGTGAGATAATAAATATGATTAATTTCTAGTAGGATTGTTTAAACAAAAGTGGTTTAAACATTTTTTTTTTAAATTTTGATTATTATATTCCCAGAGCTCTAAATGAGCCCTAAATTATTGTATGAGGTGAATTTGGTGTAAAATCATTTCTAGTACTTTTTACAGCAATGTTCGGCTAGCTTAGCGTCAAGCTAGCGCAAAAACTATTTAAAAAAATATGTATTTGAGCCCTAAATTTGGGACTACGGGCAGAAATTGGTTCCTAATGAGCCCTAAATTATGCGAGTGGAAAAAATGTGTTTTATGATTTTCTTCACGTATTTTTTATAACTTTAAGGTGGCACAACACTATATCTAACAAAAAGAAAAGGGCAAAGGAAAAATCGTACGACTTTCTGTCGACGATATTTCAGGAGCCTCAAATGAGCCTGAAATCATGCAACGGAAATGAAAAAATACATTTTTTGATCAATTTGTTTAAACAATGTTTTCAAATGTTTAAATATTTTATCCGGGGAGCCCTAAATGAGCTTTAACGTAGGGTAATCAAATAAATATGTTTAATTCATTTTTAATAGGATTGTTTAAACCTTTTTTTTTTAATTTTGATTATTATATTCCCAGAGTCCTAAATGAGCCCTAAATTATTGTATGACGTGAATTTTGTGTAAAATCATTTCTAGTACTTTTTAAAGCAATGTTCGGCTAGCTTAACGTTAAGCTAGCGCAAACACCATTTTTTACCAAAAATAATAATAATAGAGCCCTAAATTTGGGAATAGGGGCCCAAATTAGCCCTAAATGAGCCCTAAATTATCAAATAGGTTACATCAATATACCTCAATTGTGTTGTGCCAGCTTAACATACCTGAAGAACACTGCTGTCTCCATAATTAGGTGGACAACAGGTGCAAATTTTTGTTTATCAAATTAAAATGTTCGTTTTACTGGTTTATTTACACTTTTCACATGGGCTTTGATAGCGGGGTGCCTACTCTTTCTAGTTCTGATTTTTGTCACCAGGTGGCGTATCGCAGGGCAACCATTCCCAATTATATCTTAAAGTTTTGTTCAGAAATCTAATAAACTCAAATTAGCACGGACATGAACCACTTCAGGTGCAGAATGAACCACTGTGCTGCAGAATGGTCTAGATGTCGGTAAGGTAGGAATTTGTGATTAGAACCGGCTCTGCGTATCTACTAATCAGTATGGTATAGGAAGACACATACTCGCACAGACGCACGCAAACACGCTCGCCTCGCTCAGACACGGACTAATACTAATCCATCTAGAACCGGCCCTGCCTATATACTAACGTGTAATAGGCAAACTGTTCCTTCAAAATAAGAGATGGAAGGTGCTAAAAAGTACGCATAAAAAAGATCTGAATAAAGAATGCATGTGACCTCATCTTAAATGTTGTTGTATTACATAAGAAGCGATAACCGCCGGTCAGTGCATCCTTAATCTATATATTTTAGTTGTAGAACGTTAGTAAAGCCTTTAATAAAATACATGCGGTCTTATCTCTCTCGAGTCTCGGAATTGTTTGTAGTATCTTATTACATGTGACACATCGAGAGGAAGCCGCATCCAGCATATTGCACTGGTTTAAAGTAATGCTGTAAAGAATGATTATCAAACTCTAAATTAAATACATGCTACCTTAGACGGTCAGTGCATTAATGTTTCTAAAATCAAAACGTTTAAACACGTCTAGATGTTATCTCTTATTTCTAGTCCTCGCTTGATACTTGATACCAGAATAAAGCATTAAGAGTCCCAAGTATATGACCTACCATAAGAAAGGCTTTATTTCTTTAGAACCTTTCTTACCTATACAGGGTGTCCAGGGCTCAAGTGTCCAGACTTGAATAGCTGTAAAAAAATAAAAAATAAATAAATAAAAAATACATTTTCCAAAAACCAGTTGCAGTTTTAGTTTTTGAGTTATAAAATATTTGGCTGGATCAATCAGCAGCGCGCTATAAACAGACGTACGTTCGTGAGCGGCAGTCCAACGCAGTGTCATTGAAGCGAACGCCGAGGTGGGGTTAGCGGCGGGAGAACAGCAGGCACTACACCACGTTGGAATCCTGCTCACGCACACACGAATGTTTATACCGCGCTCTTGATTGGCCCACCATAAATATTTTGTAACACAAAAACTAAACCTTTAACTGATTTTTGGAACAGGAATTTTCGATTTATTTTTTCTATTTTTATACAGCTATATAAGTCCGGACACTCAAGTCTGAGACACCCTGTATTATTCGGCTGACTAGGAATATTTTTTAATTTTAATTTTAAATTATATCTAAAAGATTGTAAATTGAAATCGATACATCTAGAAATACGTAAAATTTGTTCCTTAAAATTGCACAGTGTCATTTAATGACGTTATCAAAATAATATTCTAGAAACTTAGCATGGACACGAACAATCTTACCTGTATAATGACCTCTAATAATAAATCGTCCTCTTTATCCCAAAGTTCTAATAGGTTCTAGACCACACAATAATGTTTTTTACGAGTTATTTGCACACTAAATAAATAAAAAGAGGACTTTTTCATTGAATCTTTAATGAAGCAATAAATCAAATTAATATACAAAACAGGATGTCATGCATAGCCCTCCATATCAAATTTTACCTTAACGCCTGAATGTTTTGCGCATTATATAAAGACAGGCAATTTAAATTTAATGTTTCTCTATGAGGAAGCACTAAATCATCCTTTTTTTTTCCATGACTATATGACGCAGTAGAAGATGCTAAGACAAAGCATAATATAACTTTGAAAGTATTTACGCGAAATGCTTAATTGAGATAATAAATATCTTTGAATCTATTTACATTTCTCTATCTATTTACAATTCTAGGAGCTTATCACGGTCACTGCAGCTTTAGAATCTTCTCGATGTCGGTAAGGTAGGGATCTTGGATTAGAAATTCCCTTGCCTATCTACTAACGTATTACAAGATGGACTTTGGATCTCAAAATTGGTCCAAATCAGTATCCAGAATCCGTCTTACCTTTTGGTCCAGAACCTGCCCTGTATGTCGACTATTGCGATTTCAGGACAAGAAGGAACATTAATATCCAGGTTCCTCCTAAGCCCTAAGACCTGGCTAAAATGGATACCTCCCTTCGTGAGGATATCTCGGAAGAGGCCGACCTCTGGACCATCAATTTTTTAATTTATGGTGCTGGAGAGCGTTGGCTGCTTAAAATCTAAGGCTAAACCCGACGATGGATCAAAATACCAAAAGACGCTTGCATCAACTGAACAAGAAGATTGAATGGGCAGGACAGAATACGTCCCTTGTTCAGTGTCCGATTAACTAGAAAACATCTGGTAGACCGTTCACGGAAATGGTTCGAAAGTTCGCCCAAGAACTGAGGATCCACCATCATACACTGAACAAGTCAAAGCTGCTGACAATCAAGCAGTATATTGTTGGCAGAATACGGGTGTTATCTGACGCAATGAGGAGAATACAGAGGAGGGAGAGATGTGTCAGGGAGAATCAACAGTTTCTCGCTGACCCATCGCGCCTCTATAGCGACCTCCCTATTTCTGTCAAAAATCCACTCAAGCCGAACTAGGTAAAGACTATTTGGAGAGAGGTATACAAGATCCCGAAAATACTGAAGTTGAAAGAAGATACTGATAATATCATCCGCTTCAAGGAGTTTTGCGACAACCTCATAAAATCTGAGGAGGAATGTCCATCAATCTCTGTCGAAGAAGTGAAAAAAGCACTTAGAGGCACAAAGAACTTTTCCCCTGCAGGACCAGATGGTATAGAGAACTTCTGGTGGAAGAAGTTTTCTTCTACACACCATCATCTGGCCCGCATATTCACCTAATATTTAAAGGCGGAAACGCCCATTCCACAGTGGCTGGTGTTAGGGCGCACTTTACTCCTACCAAAAAAAGGTTACTTGTCCAACCCAGAGAATTACAGGCAAATAACACGCTGAACACGCTGTATAAGATCTTTACAGCTGCCCTAGACGATAGGAGTGTTCGAAGAATTAAGCTCGTGTGGAGAGAGATGTACGAACAACGTGGCTCTTTTTCTTCTTTTTCTTTGTGGTTTATTGCTATTCAGCAAACGGCCAGAACTAAACATAAAATGTTGTTCACGTTGAATTTTCACATGAAACTTCTCAGTATTAAATAGTATCTCAATCCAGTGAGTGTATCATCCAATCACAATTAGCTCGAACGAAGACTCCAGTCGTGCCACCTCTAACCGCATGGGGAGGAAGCTGGACGGGAGACGCCGCCCGTGCACAAACCAGTCCATCCTTCCACAATTCACTCAGATTACATCAAGCTACATAATTATATTTGCTTTCCCAAAGAACCCCCCAATTTTGTTCACAGCTTCAGTATCAGGATCAAATATAAGATCCAAAAGACTGACTTGCCTAAGGGATCTGCCTGGAAATCTTCCAGAAAGATAGCCCAGGAAAGCCGGTCTACCTTCCGAAAGAAGGGCACACTCATGAATATAATGATCCAGATCTCTGAAGCCCTCACCACAGTCGCATTCCCCCGACAAATTCCACCCCATTTTCTGAAAGTGAGTATTTGTACAAATATGAGAAGTTATAAGACGCGTGATCAAGTTCAGGTACCTTCTGGAAAACTTGAAACCCCTAAACCAAGGCCTAGGAGTCTTAAATGAAATATGGTCAAAATATTGTCTTCTATTGGCCACGTCTCTCTCATGAGGCCAAAGGCGCGAGCACCAAGACTCAAAGTTCTCCTTGATCAAGCTCACCATATCCATTTTTTCCAGATCCGTTTGAAACCTATAATTCAAAAGACTTGCAGATCTCGCACACAAAATTGTCAGGTGCGTCTGCAAAGATGTAGCAGCCCATCAGCGCGTTCTGTCAATGGCCTGGATTGACTACCGGAAAGCTTTCGATTCAACCTCTCATGGACTCATCATCTGTCTGTTGAAAAGCTTGAAGGTTCATCCATACATAGTGATATGCATAGAGAGATTGATGCCCCTTTAGAAAAATAGATTTACTGTCCCCTCTGAAATTATCGTTTGTCAACGAACAACGTCACCTTCCAGGTGGGCGTCTTTCAGGGCGATACTATGAGCCCTCTGCTCTTTTGTACCACACGTCTGCCTCTATCTCTCGCACTACGCAATTCTCCTGGATACCTCTGCGGCCACACTAATCATCGCGAGCATAAGGTCACTCATGTATTTTATATGGATGTCCTGAAGATCTATGCATCTGGTGCAAGCAAACTTCAACTTGCTTTAAATATCGTCAGCAAGTACACAGGAGAGATTGGTATAGACTTTAAATTGGACAAGTGTGTCAAGATTAATCTCAAGAAAGGAAACATTGGTGGAGTTCCTGATTACCCTGAGCTTGTGGATATAAGTGTTATTAGACATCTTGAAACTGGAGAGACCTATGCATACCCGGACGTGCCTCAAAGCTGCATTGAGGACGTAGCATCAGTGAAGGAGTCTCTCCGAAGCATATTCAAGCACCTTCTTCACTATTATACATCACATGCCGTCGAGGCGGACGCGGACTTCTGAATCTCCAATGTCTTTATAACCGAATTGTTCTGAGTACAGCTTATATCGTTGCAAATGGCCTTGTCCTGAATCGCAATGGCGAATCCTTCTGTTTCTGGAAACTGAATGCCCTTTTTTTGCCAAATATTGGATGCCTCACTATCCACTTCATGTTGATCTAACGTTTTAACGTTTTGGGGTGCTCGCCGTGGATGGTTTTCTGCCTCCGTTACGTTTTTAATTCCTGTATCGTTTCTGCCTTGATATTCAAGGTCTCCTCTGAGAACAAGTTCAAGGGCGTGTAGTCAAAATCATTTTTACAGATGGTGCAGTAAAACGTACCATCTCGCTTGATGTTAAAATAGTCTCGCAACTGTATAACTTGTGACTCACACCGTTTCCTGACATGTACAATGCCTTTACCCTTTCTATTTCGTGGTAGAACTACCCTTTCAATCGCCGAATTACTGTCTGAGGGGATGAACACGAGGATTTTGGATTTTAAAAAGTGTCCATGGTAATGAAAAAAGCGATTCGGCCGGCGCTTTTTTGTTATTTATTTTTTATTGTTAATATGCCATAGAAGGTTGCTATATAGTTCAATAGATTAATTTCATCAAAAAGAAGAAATTTGATACTTGAAATATTAGTGTATTTTATAAATTGAGGATTTTCCTCTTGTAAATGTCAAAGAAATTGACAAATCTGTATACACTGGGACTCCGATTTACCGGTTTTTTTTGGGGGTACTCTCGTTGGCCTGCGCGGTAAATCGGAGTTCTCCAGACCGTGCTTTTTCTTGCTTGTGATATATCATAAATGTATTTATTCACAAAATCGATTTATCTCATGAAAGCGAATATGTCGTAACGAATATACCACGGACCTTGTCAAGTGCATGTTAAGTTACAGATGTTAAAAAGTAAAACGATGTTGTATTGCGATATAATTTAACTTTAGCTTTTAGCTTTGTGCATTAGCGTTTTATCGCATATATTCCACAAGAATTGCATGCCGCCCGTAATCATTTTACTCCTGTGCGAGTCCACGAAATTTTTTCAACATTCTGGTCTAACAACAGGTAACCGATCTGAATGAAACTTCGTGAATTTGTAGTGCATGTCGACATACATACTGAAAGTATCAATTCAAAATAATTTTGTATTTAAAAGTTGCTCTGTTTTGAAATTTGTCCATATCTCAAGAACGATTAATCGTAGGCAGGCGATATTTTTTAAATTACAAAAATTATTTAAATAATTCAATATAAATTTCGAGCGGTCCTATGCATTCAATCGGTTTAAATACTAAGATGCTCTACAGGAAGTCGGATTTCACATATAAGAATAAAATTTCAGGGCAGCTCATCAAACCGATCAATATTTTAAAAAGTTTTGAGCGTGGCAAGAAAGTTTGAAAAGCGGCCACGCTCTGGAGTATTTCAGTACTTTTTCCGACCGATTTCGACTGGCCGCTGGAAAGTTATATTGAATTATTCAAATAATTTTTGTAATTTAAAAAATATCGCAGTAATGCTCATAACTGATTTCATTCGCCAAATTTTACTGAATTAAAAAAAAATCTTAACTTCATATACTGCTTTTAGAAGCCAAGCATTGACTCCATACTCTTTCAGAACTTCACAAAATTTAACTCTGTCCACCTTGTCGAAGGCTCTTTCCAGATCAACAAATGCACATAAAACTTTATTTTCTAGTCAATCTTGTTTCTATTCCAAAAGAAATTAAGCTCGTATGGTCCTGACTAACTTCTAAGCTTTTGTTATCTTACATTTATTTACGTCTACTCTAACTTCTAAATTTGATTAAATACTACTACTACTAAACCCTTTTTTAATTTGCAGTGAAAGCAGAATTCATTGACGATGGGTCCTTGGATGAAGATCAGTCCCAGAAGGTCACAGAAGAAACACCGAGTCCTCACTTGCAGGACCACCAGTATGGACAGACACCTTGTTATCAAATAACAAGGAGACCTGCGCAACCTCCTCCTCGTACCGAGGTAATTTGGTAATATTTACTTTTAAAATGTTTATGATTCTCACAAAGGGGAGTTCAAGTATAGTAAAATAACTGTCAGAATCCAGTTACTTGAGCGGCCTCCAAAATACAAATTTGACCTTTTAAGAACTGGAGTAAAAGTCTAGAACACTACATTGATTTATATTGAGCTCGACAGCATGTAAACTTCTTTGTGTTTGTTGATTTAAATGTTGAATTATCGGTTTATTTAAATAATTAACACATTTCACTTCAAATTTTATCGGACTAAAACCGTCGATTTTGTGCATCTGTATAACACAGGACCACAACAAAAGTCGGTCATAAACTGGAATGGTAGTATGCTGGTTTTCGCCGTGCTCGTTTTCTTAGGCCTCTCGTTCCTTCTCCAAGTACGCTTATCGTGCCTATGTTTGTTACTTAATAAGAAAAAGTTGTTGACTTGAAAAATTGACGTGTCCAAATGACAAGGTTCAACCTTAAAAAGACCAAATGAAAAGGTGCTAATTCGGTTGTCGAACTCTCGAAGCTTCGAAATTCCATATAAATTGTATTGTGGAGATCATCGCCCTCAACTTTGTAGCACCTTTTAATTTTGTATGCACGAGTTAGCACCTTTTCATTTCGTTTCCCCGAGATGGACCCTTGTCATTTGGTCACTTCGAAACTTCTGATTTTTGCAAATCAAAGAGCTACTCAAAAACTATAGATTGGTGTAAAAAAGTAAAGCTTAAGTTTTCGGACGTTAGGTCCCTTTCTTGGCGGACGGTCACATATGGTAATCTTTTAGTGCAGTTTTAGGCTTTAATGAAGGGACTACTAGAAGTCTCTAGAAGAACGTCAGGTACTCGCCCTACATTTTTTCGAAAAAATGGCAATTATCGTGTTTTTTCTCAAAAACTTAAACTGATAAAAATATTTCGCTTTTGCATTCCGGTTTAACGACTAAAAGTCTACGGAAAATACTTACATACGGAGTAATTTTTTTGATAGATTAAAAATAAAGTGAAGCTCAGGGTTTTCACTTAGAGAGCCCTCAAGAAAAAAAAAAAATTTTTTCTCTCGAGAAAATAAATCTTAACGAAAAAGAAACCAGTGGATAACTTGCCCGAATTTTGCATTTTAGCTATTATAACATATGCAAAATTTGGTTGTCTTCAAGATTTTGAGTATGTTTAGCTATCTGTAGCTGTGAACTGTTTGCTTACCAAAGTATTCTAAGCAAACAATAAATAAACGCTTAGTGCACTGGAGATTAAAGAATAATGGTTCTATTTGTCTATTTAATAAATAACTAGTATAACTGAAATAATTAAAAGTTAGGACGTAAGAATATAGACGTAATGTTTGCGAATATATAATATTTTAAATGATAAATTCTAAAATTAATAAATAATAGAATATTACCCATTTTTAAAAGTATTTTAATAAGTTTGAAAGCAAATTTGGTTAGATTATTAATGTATTAGTAGACGCATAATTTATGTACCAGAATAATAAGACGTCAAATTACTCAAATTGGTGTTATGTTTTCTACTATAAAACGAAAAATTCCGTAATAATAGACATTTAGTATTATAAATCGTCATTTTTAGATACATTTTTAATCCAAAAATACTTAGGAGTCATTTAAACAATG
>CAKNWT010089455.1:0-24716 GCA_932066315.1 Andricus coriarius | reverse complement strand
TTTGTTATTATATTAACTATTACATTTTTCGTTAACAATTTGATCTTTTTAAGTCAGAAAAATTCAATCATTTTGTTAAAGGTTGAACTACTTTCTTGAACACGCATTTTTTGTTGAAGATGCATAATTTTAGTGGAAACTTCGTCTTTTTTGGTTACTTTTTTGCACATTATTGATACTTTTCGGTTTCTTTTTTGAGAAAAGTATGGTTACAATTTTACTATATTGTGAAGCTTTAGCAGTTCCATGCTCTGTAATAAAGCACTCTTAGGGACGCATTATGTCTGTAGATATACGTTCCCGCATGGGTGGGATACCCAGATAGTATGTGTTCTAGGTATTCTGCGTGTGCATGACACGCAATGCACCTATCGCTGGGAACTTCTTGATCTAAAATGCGGTCACGGTATACTAATGTGGAAATGACACCGTCATGGCATGCGAAAGTGAAACCTTCTGTACCTGAATTAAGCCCTGATGATCTGAGAAAAGCAAAAGTTTGCTCCTTCGACAAGGTCTGTTTTTCTACATTCCTGTGAAAATTTCCGTGCATTTTCTTGTGCAGTAGCTGTTGGTGGAATTCTTCAACTTCTGCTTTCTTCACTTCGGCTTGCAGCAGTGAAGCATCTAGATGGAGTAATGCACTTTCCTTACTTCTGATGTTAAAATTCAGGCCAAGGGTCTCAGCTGCCTGCTCCGCGGCTTTGTAAAGGAACGCTCCTTTGCCAATCATCTCGTGATTCCTGACCATTTTTAGGAGAGGACCTTTTCTATTTGCAGCCATGTAAGTTGTACTTAGAACAATTCGATTATGAATACATTGTAGATTCAGAAGTCCCGCGACCGCCTTGACGGCGTGACAAGTATAATCGCGGAACAGACGAATTGATATGCAAGCTTTTATGCATATGCATGCTCTTATGTGTGGTGATATCAAGGGCCGTAAGCTCGTTCTTCGTCTAGTAAACCACCCCAAACGAGTAGAGTAGAACCGGGACGGCAAGCATGTTAGTCGCAGATACCTTGTTCAACGCTGACAAATTTGAAGACCAAATCTGCCGAAGAAGATGCTTGTATCTGCTTCAGAGAGACTCTTTAACTGATGCTACGTCCTGAATACGGCTTTGAGGCACGCCCAGGGATGTAATACTTCTCTCCAGTGTTAAGATGTCTAATAACACTTAAGTCCACAAGCTCAGGGTTCTTGGGAACGCCAACAATCTTTCCTTTCTTCTGATAAATTTTGGCATATTTATCCAATCCAAAGTCCATCCCAATCTCTCCTGTATACTCCCTGACGATATTTATAGCAGTTTGAAGTTTGCTTTTACCAGAGGTATAGATCTTCAGGTCATCCATATACAATACATGAGTAACCTTATGCTCGCGATGGTTAGTGTCGCCACAGAGGTATCCAGAAGAATTTCGTAGTGCGAGAGATAGAGGCAGAAGTATGATGCAAAAAAGCAAAAGGCTCATGCTTTGGCCTGAAAGACGCCCCTCTTGAAGGTGACGTTGTTCGTTGTCACGCTATAATTTCCAGATGAGATAGTAAATCTAGTTTTTCAAAGGGGCATCAATCTCTCTTTGCATCTCACTATCTGTGGATGCACCTTCAAGGTTTCCAACAGACAGATGATAAGTCTATGAGAGTTTGAATCGGAAACTTTCTGGTAGCCAATCTTGGCCATTGACAGGACGCGCTGATGAGCTGCAGTGTCTTTACAGGCGCACCTGTCAATTAGCAGGTTCTCTCGACATCCTGCTACATCTTTTTTCGAGCCACGTTGTTCATACATCTCTCGCCACACAGGCTCAATTCTTCGGACAATCCTGTTATTCAGGATAGCTGTAAAGATCTTATACAGTGTGTTCAAACAAGTTATTGGCCTGTAATTTTCTGGGTTGGACAAATTGCCTTTTTTCGGTAGGAGTATAGTGCCTTCTTATACCAGCCACTGCGGAATGAGCGTTTCCGACTTTAAATATGAGGTGAATATGCGGGCCAAATATTGGTGTGTAGAAGTAAACTTCTTTCACCAGAAGTTCTTCAAACAATATGGTCTGGCAGCGGAAAAATTCTGCGTGCCGTTAAGTGCTTTTTTCACCTCTTTGGCAGTGATTGGTGGACATTCCTCCTCAGATGTTATGGGGTTGTTGCAATACTCCTTGAAGCGGATGATATTATTTGTATCTTCTTTCAACTCCAGTGTTTTTGGGATCTTGTATTGAGTACGGCCGCGGAAACAGCCTGGAGCCCTCTGTTGTTCAAAAGTGACAATTCCTGAATGATGAATTCAACTTGTTTACATGCGATTGACAATAAATAAATTTATACTGAAAATAAGAGTTTAACAGTCAGATAACGAGAGTGTCTGTAGGAAAACTGATGAAATGCCAATTCAGGGAAAAAAAACGTTTGCTCGAGTTTATTGAACGGTTTGATTGCAGTTGAGTTTTGAATTTATCTGTCTATGACAGTAGATCTATCGGATTACAAATATCACATAGAGTACTTCAATATTCTTGTTTTTAGAGAAAGGTATCTGGACAAATTATTGTGCAAACTGGATAATTAATATTATATATATTCGCATATTTATACGATCTATTATTTTCGTAAAAGTAATGCTAGTTGTCAGATTTTGAGGTTAGAAAGTTAAATTATCCCAGAATATTTATGGAGTATATTAAATTTAATTTACATGACATTCAGTATTTTATTAGTTGTCTTGAGTTTTAAGTGAAGCTTTTTTTTAACAACTCAATATGTTATGTGAAAAAACTTTTTTCTTAGGTTTCTTGATTATGGCAGAAGCGGCACTGCACTGAATTTTGCTTATACCATTCACTTCCAACTCCTGCACCCTCACCACATGAATGTCTGCTAAACTTTTTCCCTTATTCAGTGTTTCAGGGTGAAAATCGATTGAATGACTTATACCTTGAAACCCTGTTTTAATTAAAATATTCATCATCAATCCGCTTCTTAACATTCGACCGGTAATTTTTAAGGTTATGTTCATAACCAGCATCGAAACTAGAACGAGTTTAGCTAGAATGAAAAGACAAATTTTTCACGAAATCTTTTTGCAGGAAAGTTTCCTCTATTATTTTTCTTCATTTTGAAAAATGTTATATACGTCCTTGAAGCAATCATTTATGCATTTATTATATTTTAAAACAATGCACACATGCTATCTTATGTAAATTTCAAATTTCTATCCCTCGGGGATTTTAGGCTTTGGCCGCCGCAAGCGCTGCCTGTCATATCCGGTAAATATCAAGGTCATGTCCATACTCAATACCTCTCTCCAAAAAGTGTCTACCTCGTTGGGCTTGGGTGAATTTTTGACTGAAACAAGGTGATCACTGAAGATTCGAGATGGGTCGGCGAGAAACTGTTGATTTTCCCTGATCCATCTCTCCCTCTTCTGTATTCTCTTCCTGCGTCAGATAACACCCGTATTTTGTCAACAATGTGCTGCTTGATTGTCAGCAGCTTTGACTTGTTTAGTGTATGATTGAAGATCCTTAGTTCTTGAGTGAACTTTCGAACCCTTTCCGTGAACGGCCTACCAGATGTTATGTAGTCAATCACACACTGAATAAGGGGCACATTCTGTCTTGCCCAACAAATCTTCTTGTTCTGTTAATACAAGCGTCTTTTGATCCATCATCGGTTTTGGCCTTCGATTTGAATCAGCCAATGCTCTCGCAGTACCATAAACTGAAAAATTGATGGTCCAGAGGTCGGACTAATCCGAGACATCCTTACGAAGGGGGACATCCATTTCAGCCAGATCTTGGGGCTTAGGAGGAACCAGTAAGTCAATGTTCCTCATCTTCGTCTGCAGTGGTTGGAGAAGCGCTCCGCCTATATATCCATTTTGCAAGAGATAGGCGTGTTGACTTGGCAAAGACTGATGCGAAATGTGCTGAAGTTCTGGGTGTTTCTGGCACCACAGAGTGCGCATACGCGCCATAAAGCCTCCGCGAACAGGGATAATGCTTGCATCGTAGCAGTCTAGCAAGTCATCATTGCGTTGATTCGTCCACCTCAAGCCACCTCAAGCTGTTTTCGCTCATCTCTCCTACTACAGAGCGTACATGGTCTTGACCTTCTTAGTATTCGTTAATCAATATAAGCTCTTTCGAAAACCTCTAATCAGTTTTATGGCAGACTACGTAAAATATGACTATGATCCTTCTAACCTGCCAGGTTCCCTGCAACCGAGCGGACCAAGTCGCCAACATATTAACAACAAGAGAAGCTTTCATAATGTAAACTTGAAATTTTACTCTCAGGGGTTTTTTGGGTTGCCGATAAAGAATTTGATGTTGATTCCGCAAAAAAGAAAAATGGCGAATGCAATATGGCGGACACTTGAATAGTAAACTTATTCGATTTCCATGACAATCGTCATACTGGAGTTTCATATTGAGTCGATGATAACATATTTTTCGTCATTTTTACAAAAAACATAATGGCGGATGCAACATGGCGGACATTGTTTATGAACAACGAAAAAAACGCGAATTTAGATTAGAATGGTCACCATAATTGATCTACAATTTTTTACCGTGAAAACCCCCTATATTTTGTGCAATTAAAAAAAAACGCCAATTCGGTGATTCTGCCTTTCAATAGTCGCCATATTGGATCCACCATTTTAAGTTCTGTATATCTAACGTCAGAATCGCAATGAGCAACCCCAAAAACCCCGTACATCAAGTTTCAGGCGAGTTGAAAAAAATCGCTAATTCTGCGATTCTGCCTTTCAATAGTCGCCATATTGGATCCATCATTTTAAATTTTGCAATTTTAACATCAGAATCGTTATCAGCGACCTCAAAAACCTTGAGATAACTTTCTATAACAATTATTTCCGATTTGCTTCTCGAGTGAATACAGGTGGCCTGTCAGGCACATTGCGTCTAAACTAGGAAGTTTTAGGGTTGCTTCTAAGGGAGGGTTAAATTATTATTTGCAGCACCCCGAAATGTAGGGTGAGCGGCAGGGTGATATTTTATTCACAATTACATATATATAATTAAAAGTTTGTCATAAAATTTCAGCTGCAACCACGTCTCACAACCGTGAGATAGGTGCATGGCCCCCACATCCCGACAAGGGCCCCCTGGCCACCAAATTTTTCGGCTCCCCCCCCTCCCCAGCTCCGGGACCAGATGGTATCAAGACTTCTGGTGGAAGAAGGTTCCTTCAACCCACCAGCATCTGGCCCGCATTCTCACCTCATATCTAAAGTCGGAAGAGCCTCTTCCGGAATGGTTGGTATAAGGGCGCACAGTGCTCCTGCCGAAGACGGGCAGCTTAGCTGACCCTAAAAATTACAGGCCAATAACTTGCCTGAACACACTGTATAAGATCCTCACAGCTATCCTAATTGATAGGGTTGTTCGGACAATTGGACCTGTGTGGCGAGAGATGTACGAACAACGTGGCTCGAAGAAAGGTGTACCAGGATGTCGGGAGAACCTGCTCATCGATAGATGTGTCTGAAAAGATGCAGCATTCTATCAGCGTTACCTATCGATGGCCTGGATAGATTACCGGAAAGCTTTTGATGCAACCTCCCATAGACTTATCATCTGTCTGTTGGAAAGCTTAAAGGTTCATACACAAATCGTGAGGTGCAGAGAGATTAATGCCGCTTTGGAAAGCCTGATGTACTATCTCATCTGGAAAACATCGTGTGATCACTAACAGTGTCACCTTTTAGAGAGGTGTGTTTCAGGGCGACACTGTGAGCCCTCTCCTCTTTTGCCTTACATTATTGCCACTATCTCTCGCACTTCGCCATTCCGTAGGGTACATCTGCGGCAAACCTGGAAATCGAAAGCAAAAAGTCTATGCTAAAAATCAAGAGAAATTACATCTAGCTCTAGACATTGTGAAAGAGTACTCTCAAGAAATTGGAATGGAGTTCAGGGTAGAAAAATGCGCCAAGGTTTATTTAAAGAAAGGAAAACCTAATGACATCCCGGAAGACCCTGAGCTCGTCGACAGAAACGCTATACGATACCTGGGAGTGCCATAGAGCCGCATTTAGGACGTAATATCTATAAAGGATACTCTTCGATACAGATGCAAACGTCTCATCCGTATGAGCTAACGTTTGCTTTCCTTAAATCACCCGGATTGAAGTCGGGCACGGAGGGTTTCATTTTGGCATGTTAAGACGGTGTCATTTCCACTCTAGCATACCGTCGCCACATTTTGAGCCCAGACATTTCTGATGATAGCTGCGGAGCGTGTCATGCACATCTCGAGCATCTAGGACACATACTATCTGGTTGTCCCACTCATGCGGGAACGACCTACATCCAAAGGCACAATGCAGCACTAAGAGTGCTTTATTACCATCTTTGTCACTCTTACGGCATCAGACCAAATACCGCTTCGCTAAACGTTCCTAGGGAAATAGAGTCAATTGTCGAGAATGAGAAGTGTCGGATATACTGGAACTTCATATTCTCGACAATTGTTTCTGTTGCACACTCGAGGCCTGACATTGTTCTTCTTGACTTCGAGAAACGAACCATGTTCGTTATCGAATTTTCTGCACCATCTGACAAAAGCATCATAGCCAAGGAGAATGGGAGAAGGTGTTAATCTGAAAAATTGCACCCGCTCGCAGCTAAATCGCGGTAAAATTTCGGCTGTAACCACGTCTCACGACCGTGAGATAGGTGGTTACAGTCTGCGACAATTTCAATACGATGATCCGGCAAAAGTCTCGTGCACCCTGAGGGCACGGAGCGACCCAAGGACGACCGCCTTCTGCATTTTCCCCGCAAGTGTCTTGGCATTTCCTTGACACGCAGGGATGCTTTTCAGGCTATTAACCAGTGAAACATTGGCACCTCCAAGAGCGCCAAAGATCAAGACGATTAGCTTAACAGAATATTCTGGGTATAGCCGTCGCAACTCCCTTATAAGGTCTTTATTCCTCTCTTTCTTTTCATTCACCTTGGCTATGATGTTTTTGTCAGCTGGTGTCGAAAATTCGATAACGAACATGGTTCGTTTCTCGAAGTCAAGAAGAACAATGTCAGGCCTCGAGTGTGCAACAGAAACTTTTTCAGATTAGCACCCACTCCCAGCGAAATACTGCGGTTGTCCTTATGACAAACATTTATATATATATTTATATATACATGCAGGGTGTTTTTTTTTAACTTGAGACATCGAAGTATCTCGAGATATACGCATCCTATGAAAAAATATCCGTAATAAAAACTTTATATTTTCGAGGGGGAAAAGCGACTTTGAACAAATTTACCCCGCCCAACCCCCTCAGGAGGCTGGGAGGGAGGTAACTTTGTAATTTCAAATGGGAACCCCAATTTTTCATCACAGATTCAGATTTTCCTTCATGAAATACATAAGTTTGATTCAAAAATTTTTTTTCGATTCGCGCGCGCGCGCAAAAAAACCACTCCTCATTTCTCCCGGGGGGTGGAGTGGGGTAAATTTTTTTCAAAGTCGCTTTTCCCACTCGAAAATAAAAAGTTTTCATTACCGATATTTTTTTCATAGGATGCGTATGATTTTAAGATATTCCGATCTCTCAAGTTGAAAAAACACCCTCTATATAAATAAAAGTTTGTAGTAAGGACAAGCGCAGGATTTCGTTGGGAGTAGGTGTTGATCTGAAAAATTGCACCCGCTCCCAGCGAAATCGGGGTACAATTTCAGCTATAACTACACATATATATAGGAGGGTGTCTTTTTGGCATGTCAAGGCGGCGTCATTTCCACTCTAGCATACCGTAGCCACATTTTGAGCCAAGACAATAATATAATGTATATCTGTCGGCGTTGAACAAGGTAGCTGCGACTAACATGCTTGCCGTCCCCGTTCTACTCTACTCGTTTGTGGTGGTTTACTAGACGAAGAACGAGCTTACGGCCCTTGATATCACCACACGTAAGATCATGCATATGCATAAAGGCTTGCATATCAATTCGTCTGTTCCGCGATTATACATGTCACGCCGTCAAGGCGGACGCGGACTTCTGAATCTCCAATGTCTTCATAATCGAATTGTTCTAAGTACAGCTTACATCGTTGCGAATGGAAAAGGTCCTCTCCTAAAAATGGTCAGGAATCACGAGATGATTGGCAAAGGAGCGTTCCTTTACAAAGCCGCGGAGCAGGCGGCTGAGACCCTTGGCGTGAATTTTAACATGAGACGTGAGGAAAGTGCGTTACTACATCTAGATGTTTCACTTCTGAAAGCCGAAGTAAAGAAAGCAGAAAATGAAAAATTCCGTCAAGAGCTACTCCACAAGAAAATGCACGGAAATTTTCACAGGAATGTAGAAAATTTTCCTTGTCGAAGGAGCAAACTTTTGCTTTTCTCAGATCATCAGGGCTTAATTCAGGTACAGAAGGTTTCATTTTCGCATGCCAGGACGGTGTCATTTCCACCGTGACCGCATTTTATGTCAAAAAGTTCCGAGCGATAGGTGCCAAACGTGCCATGCACACGCGGAGGACCTAGAACACATACTATCGGGGTGTCCCACTTACGCAGGAACGACGTACATTTACAGACATAATGCGGCCCTAAGAGTGCTTTATTACCATCTTTGCCGCTCTTACGGTGTTGGCCGCGACCCTGCCCTGCCAAACGATGCAAGGAAGACAGAGTGAATTGTCCAAAGCGAGAAGTGCCAAATTTTCTGAAACTACGATTTTCGGACAGCAATCTCCGTTGCACACTCGA
The DNA here is from genome assembly GCA_932066315.1 of Andricus coriarius. NCBI lineage: Eukaryota > Metazoa > Arthropoda > Insecta > Hymenoptera > Cynipidae > Andricus > Andricus coriarius. The sequence goes on along the minus strand of CAKNWT010089455.1, from coordinate 15,959 downwards.
GGCCTGACATTGTTCTGCAAGACTTCGAGAAATTAACCATATTCGTGATCGAATTCTCGGCTTCGGCCGACTACAACATCACTGTCAAGGAGAAGGAAAAGGAGGAGAGGTACCAAGACCTTAAAAAGGGGGTTGCAACGACTGTACCCAAAATATTCGGTTAAAGTAATTGTCCTTGTGATCAGTGCTCTCGGAGGTGCGAAACTATTACTGGTTCGTAACCTTAAAGCCATTCCCGCGTGCCAAATATATGCCAAGGCACTTGCCAGATGGATGCAAAAAGCTGTCATCCTTGGCCACCCGTCTTACGGTCGTGAGGCGTGGCCAGAGGTGTGATATACCGCCCAGATAGTACAAAAAACTCCGTGAAGATTTCCTGAAACTTGCATTGTAAGGTTGGGAATATTGCATTGAAAAGTTATGGCAAGGTTCGGTCAATCAAGAAAATGTCCGCTCGTGAGGAAATGTTGTGCGGCAAGTTTCAGGACAGTTTGGGAGATTTATTTAGGGTTGTATGTAAAAAATCGATCTCTAGCAGAATTTGAAAAAGGAGCTATATTTAAATAGAATTATTATTTATATGCGAAATTAATTTCAAAATTTTCAACTGTACCGATGCATTTAATGTACCACCGTGCAGTTTAATAGGTAATCTGATGAAAAATAATTATATTTTAGTCACTTTCAAACGGATAAACTTAATAGTATCACGACCCGGCAACGCAGTTCCCTCTCCAGCTTGTCTGCTGTACGCACTCGACACACACACTCACACACGCAACCAGCTTGGAAGCGTATGGGAAATTCCGACGTTGCACGATCTACGAGTCTGCCGCTGGCATAGCAGTGGTGACTATTGAGTATGGACATGACCTTGATATTTACCGGATATGACAAGAGGCGCCCAAATCCTAAAATCACCTAGGGATAGAAATTTGAAATTTACACATGATAGCATGCGTGCATTGTTTTAAAATATAATAAATGCCTAAATGATTGCTTCAAGAACGTATATAACATTTTTCAAAACGAAGCAAAATAATAGACGAAAATTTCCTTCAAAAAGATTTCGTGAAAAATTTGTCTTTTCATTCTAGCTAAACCCGTTCTAGTTTCGTTGTTGGTTATGAACATAACCTTAAAAATTACCGGTCGAATGTCAAGAAGCGGATTGATGATGAATATTTTAATTAAAACAGGATTTCAAGCTATAAGTAATTCAATCGATTTTCACCCTGAAACAATGAATAAGGGAAAAAGTTTAGTAGTAATTCATGTGGTGCGGGTGCATGAGTTGAAAGTGAATGGAATAAGCAAAATTCAGTGCAGTGTGGCTTCTGCCATAATTGAGAAACCTAAGAAAAAAGTTTTTTCACATAACATATTGAATTGTTAAAAAAAAGCTTCACTTAAAACTCAAGACAACTAATAAAATACTCAATGTCAATTAAAATAAAATATACTCCATAAATATTCTGGGATCATTAAACTTTCTAACCTCAAAATCTGACAACTAGCATTTCTTTTACAAAAATAATAGATCGTATAAATATGCGAATATATATAATATTAATTATCCAGTTTGCACAATAATTTGTCCAGATACCTTTCTCTAAAAACAAGAATATTGAAGTACTCTATGTGATTTTTGTAATCCGATAGATCTACTGCGTCATAGACAGATAAATTCAAAACTCAACTGCGATCGAACCGTTCAATAAACTAGAGCAAAAGTTTTTTTCCCTGAATTGGCATTTCATCAGTTTTCCTACAGACACTCTCGTTACCTGACAGTCAAACTCTTATTTTCAGTATAAATTTATTTATTTTCAATCGCATGTAAACAAGTGGAGTTCATCACTCAGGAATTGCCACTTTTGGACAACAGATGGCACCAGGCTGTTTCCGCGGCCGGACTCAATACGTATACACACATGCTACGAATTCTAAGCCAGTAGCGCACTGAAATTTTCACCATGCGGGCCCGTGAAATTTTTACATTCTCATTCATGAGAGTGTAATGTAATCGTCAAAATTTTCGATCTCTGGTTTTTAACGGATCTTTACGTTTCGGCACTCACAGATTCCGAAAATCATAAAATTTTGTCGGTGTCTGTCTGTATGTCTGTATGGTTACCTCAATGTTGTAGCCACGCTAACTTTTGAAGGTTTTGTCGAATCGAGTCAGCCTTTGATAAACTTTTTAAGGGTCCAAAATGAAGGTTAAGTTCGTTAACCAGATATTTTGGATGAAAATTCAAAAAGTGAGCACATTTTGAAAATTTTTGAGACCACTTTTTTTCAAGATTTGAATATTCTATGTACGGTTATTAGTAGTATGCAAAAATGCAAACCATTTATCCTAATGACTTTTTTCGATAAAATCAAAATTATCAGAATTATAGCATTTTCAAAATCCAAAAAGACAAACGAAAATTAACATTTCAAGCCGAAAAACGCACGATATGAAAAAAAGTCAAGAGGATAAAAACGAAGGCACCCCACGGGACTTTACCATTTGCATGGTGATGGGACTTTGATACAACCTTAACTTAATTCGATACGCAGTAGATTTCTATGGGACCTACGGCTGCGCAGTAGTTTTTTTAAACCCTCCTAGTATACCACCAGACACACGATTGTAGATTTTATTTGAAGACTTATGAGCATTTTTGTGAGTCAGGGTCGAAATTGATGACTTGGATTTTTATGCGGGGATGATACAGTGACCTTTGCTCTGTCTTTTCACACAATAATGCCACCTGCGTATCTCGATTATCAGAGATTATCTCCAATTGCTGTCTTGAAAGAGTTCCGACTTTAGGCACGTCCCATTAAAAATGGTATAAATATGTCAGTACCAAACCTTTTTTAAAAGGTATGAAATTATCTGGGAGTGGCTCTAAGTGCGTAACTACACACCGACATGGTCGCTTTTCATTTGGATGTACACATTAAAATACAGAAATTCACACATCGTTATATGTGTGCATTAAAACTATGCTTTTTTGCTTTGAGTTACCGAATAATAATTAAATCTGCCCTACAGGTTATAAACTTCCTTAACTCAATTTCAATCATTATTTATTCATTTGTACAATTATTTAAAATTTTTAATAAAAATCAAGTTACGTACAAAATGTACAAGTCGTCCTGGTTATAAAACGGATTGTAAAAAAGATATACCATTTTCGCTCCATGTTTACATCTATAACGAGACTCATAAAGATAGAACATATATGTCCCTCTCGAAAAGGGTGTACATCGGCATGTATCCGATTTTTGATGGCGCAGAAAGCTCTGTTTATCAGGATTTGCTGATATACGCCCTGTTGGGAGCATTATGTGCCCTTTTTACAGTATATCAAAGCCAGGTCACTTCAATCTTCAACTACTTACATCCTCTTTGCCTTTAAATATTATAAATTTTTTAAATATTTATTAGCACCATTAGGAACAGCTTTTTGTGACTAGTCCAATGATGTAAAAATCTCAATTTTCTTAAACTTATTACGGGGTAAGACCGAGGAGGGAAATTGGGAGTTGGAAAAACGAGATAAAGGTCGAGACACAATAAAACAAGGGTTGTTAAAAGTAGGGCATGGTTTATTCGACCACTTACATTGCTGGATTCAACGGAGGTTGCTCCAGGAGTCGGAGGAGTGTTGGTTAGAATACGTGGCGGCAAGGGCGACGAGGATGAGGCGGCAATGCTACCGGACAGGTAGGCGATGATAATAAGGCGACGATGCTACCGGACAGGTAGGCGATGATGACCCAAAGCAGATGGGAACGAGAGCATATTGTTCCTCGGCCCGACACTAAAGACCCGGCACAAGAAAGCAAAGATAGTATTCCCGAGGGCGAGCTAACCCAGACTGAGTAGCTGCTATGCCGCTGCTCGGGACTTCGGGTCACCTCGGGGGATTCCGTTCCGTCTCGCGTGCGGCCCGGCAACCCTTTCGTGCAGGGCCGTACCGACTCCCGCGTTATGGTAACAATTCTGTTACAAACTGTAGGATATGACCCCTTTATTTAGTACTTAAAATTGAACATTGTAGCTATTTCAAAAGAGAATTAACTAAGGTTACATGATATTTTTCAGCAACTGAAAGATATGGAAGAATGTAAGAAGGGCGGAAAGAGGAAGAAGAAGCAAGATGATGACGAGGATGACGATACAGAACAATCATTCGGAGTCAGGAAGCGATTGAAAGTTAATAAAGGTAATAAAGGAAAAGGATTTGGAAAAGGTAAAAAGAGTTGAAAATGTAATGACGGTATTAATTAAAATATTGTCTAGCATTAATCAGTGTGATTTGAAGAATCATCAATCATCCTATTATGAAAAACATGCAATTCCTTGCATACTGTATTTGTGAATTGTTGTCAAACTCTTTATTTCCAATAAATACAAATCATACAAAATTTACCTAAAATTTGAGTAAGTTGTATTTTATTCAGAGTTAAATGTCATATGGACGCAAGTATGGTGCTGCAAGTAGTAGAGTTATCAGAGTTAAATAAGCACAAAATCTCTAGGAAGCTGGAAGTCCGTAAACAAATAGTGACATGTCGAAAAAATAATGTGCAAGTATACCATAAATACTCTTTTATTTTTCTAACGTAAAAACTAAGTTACTTTCCTGTTGAAGTTTGGATTTACATGACTAATATATTGTACTGGCTCCCCCCGTCCCCGGGGGGGGGCGGGGGGCCCCCACGGACATAAAGGCTATATTACGTGTAAATACGGCTGCGAAGTACTATGGACGTATTCACTATGGCTGTACTTATTTGTGCTCATTTTATGAGCATTTTGCTTCCTCCTAGAGAGAGGCTTTCCCTAACAAAAGAAAAAAATGGATACTTTCAATATTTTTCAAGCTTATGTTTCTGTCTTTCCGAAAATTTTATTTACAAAAAAATCAGAGGACCCACCAAAATGTCAGTTGATGTGTTATGTTACAATGAACAACTTTTTAACCTACGGTAGTTCTATATTTCAATTTAAAACCTTATAGAAACAATGTAACTTTTCTTACAACTTTCTGAGTATCAATTGATTAAAAAATAATGGTCTTCGAAAGTTCGAAAAAACATCAATCCACGTGTCTCGAAGACGCGAACAATCCTCTTACAAACAAGGAAACTAATTTTGTTGAAAAATTTAAAAACGATATTGGTAGATTATGGTAGATCGTGAAAAGTTCTTAATTTGGCAATCGATGCGTCTCGAAGACGTGAAAAAATATATTATATACATTATATTTGTATTCCCAATATTAAAAAAGTTTTCCTTATATGAACAAGATGAGCAACATATTTTTTCAATTTATAAATCGGTATTGCTTGATCATAAGAGGTTATAGAAGGTTCGTGAATAGGTCATTCGACGTATCTCGAAGACGCAAACAAACATGTCAGATACAGTATTGTAGTACTCCTAGTAAGAACCAAGTTTTTCTCATATAAACAGAATAAATAATTTTTTTTAAACTTCATAAATCAGCACTGGTTGGTCATAAAAGGTTCACCAATAGGTCAATCGATGGGCCTTAAAGATGCGAACAAATACTCTACATTTAATATTGTCGTGTTTTGAATATCAGAAAAGTTTTTTTTATATAAACAGAATAAACCATTTTTTTGAAACTTCATAAATCGGTACTGGTGGGTCATAAAAGGTTCATCAATAGGTCAATCGATGCGTCTTAAGGGCGCGAATAAATGCTCTGCATGTAATATTGTCGTATTTTGAATATCAAAAAAAAATTCTCATATGAACAAAATAAACCATTTTTTTACAATCATAAATAGGTGGGGGTCATAAATGTTTGTCAATAGGTCAATCGATGCGTCTCAAGGAGGCGAACAAATACACTGAATATAATATTTTCGTATTTTGAATATCAAACAAAAATATATACCAGGCGTATAAGCTTAAATCCGCTGTTTTTTAGGCAAAAGACAGTCGTTTTTTTTGCAGAAAATAAAATAAACTTTATTCAAAGTATTTTCCCTCGCTTGCTATACATTTTCCCCATCTCTCGGGCAATTTGAGTATACCACGCCAAAAAAAGTCTTTATCTTTCGATGCAAACCACTCGTTAAGCCATTTTCCGACGTCTTCGTACGAATCGAAGTGTTGTTCAGCGAGCGCGTGACCCATCGACGAAAACAGGTGGTAATCAGAAGGGGCCAGGTCTGGCGAATAAGCGGAATGAGGTAGCACCTCCCAGTTGAGTGTTTTCAAGTAGTTTTGGACCATTTTTGACGTGTGCGATGGGGCGTTGTCGTGAAGAAAAATCAGCTTCTTATGTCTTTCTTCATAATCCGGCCTTTTTTCACGCAAAGCACGGCGTAATTTGATTAGTTGTTGGTGATAGCGGTGAGCATCGACAGTTTCACCAGGTTTCAATAGCTCATAGTAGACGACACCCTGCTGATCCCACCAAACGCACAGCATCTTCTTGCGTCCAAAGCGATTATGTCTTGAGAAAGAAGTTGATGGTTGTCCGGGATCGACCCACGATTTTCTTCGTTTCAGATTTTCAAAATAAATCCACTTTTCGTCTCCAGTCACCACACGATGCAGAAACGACTTTCTTTTGTGTCTACCAAGCAAGATTTCACATGTGTTTTGGCGTTGCTCCATCTGCCTATCGTTCAATTCATGGCGTACCCATTTTCCCATTTTTTGGATCTTTCCCATGGCATGTAAACACATGGAAATGGCCGGTTGAGTAACACCTAACTGTTCGGCAAGCATTTTTTGTGTTTGTGTATCGTCCTCATCCAAAAGAGCCTGTAATTCACGGTCCTCAACTTTTTTGGGTCGATTTTCACGCTTTTTGTCACTCGAGTCAAAATGACCGTCTTTGAACCGAGGAAACCAGTCTCTGCAAGTTGTTTCCGATAAAGCACTGTCACCATAGGCCTTCACAAGCATTCGATGTGATTCGGCAGCCGATTTCTTCAAATTGAAGCAAAAAAGTAGAGCTTCTCGCAAATGCTCCTTTTCTGGCACAAAACTAGACATGATTACTCAAGGAAAAATTTATGTTGTTGTATAAAAAAATTGAATATGTGCACTGATTTATGTAGCCAGGTGTCGAACTCTTACAAAAAAAAGGATGACGTTTCTATTGTAGCTAAATATGTTCACTACCGCCATCTCTGAGAAAACAGCGGATTTAAGCTTATACACCTGGTAAACAGAATAAATCATTATTTGAAACTTCATAAATCGGTCCTAGTAGGTCAAAAAAGTTTAAACAGTAGGTCGAACGATGCGTCTCAAAGACGCGAACAAATACGCTACATATCGTATTGTTGTATTTTGAATATCGAAAGACCTGGATATCTATCGGAGCTACACTTCATCCAAATTTCATGATCTTAGCTCTTTTACTTGTCGAGATATGGTAAACAGAAAAAAGTTACACACACATACACACACACGACAATTTAAAAAATAATTATTTTCCTGCTCCTGGGGTCGGATTATATCAAAATATGTCAAAAATATATATTTGAAAATTTAGGTCATTACAAACCTCCCTCTATGAGGAAGCGAAAGTGACTGAAGATGTGAAGATAGCAAAAACTAGGGAAAACATGAATGAGAAGAAAATAAAACAGAACGTTCAAATATCCAAAATTCGCACAAATAAGTTTTTATTTATCGAATATACACGAATATTACATATTTGAAGAGCATCATTCCATAAGTGTATCTATATACGGAATAAAGGTTTATAAGAGAGACAAAAATAAACAACGTTCTTAAAAATCAATCTTCAAATTTGTAGAATCTGTTGGCGGCAATGCTTCCATTGGAAATATTTGGAAACCAATCTTATTTTTTATTTCTGCAGTAGAGTAGTATTATTACATCATGAAAAAGGGATTAAAATAAAAAATAAAATTATTAAAACTTAGTCCGTTTTTGGGGTTTTGTAGGCTACGCGGAAACCTTTATATGAACAAAAAATTTGGTTTAAAAATCCTTATATCTTATACAATATTTGTGCTAGAGAGTTAAAATTTGACATGAATATTAATTAGACTTAAAGTATTCTAAGAAAAATAAGTTCGTTGATTTGTCTGTTATTATTATTTTTTTTTATTAGTACAGTGGTTAAAAACTAACAAATGTGAGGAAATTGTGGTTTTTAAACGACTCTGCTGGAAGATTTTCTTGAACTCCGATTTTCTTCAGGGACAGCTCAAATTTCAGCTCTTAACACGTGGAATTGCGATATTTTTTATATAAGTTGTTAAAGACTCATAAAAGTGAGGAAATATATTGTTTTGGATTACTATGCTGGAAGTTTCAAAGATAAATAAAATCGGATTACTGCCTGCTTTGAGGTCGCGTTTCGCTGTCTTCTCGGACGGATTTTTTAAAATTTTTATTTATTTCCTGAAATAGCCATTAGATTTAACGATGCACTTTTATAGATTTGGCGGCAGGCTACACGTAAAAATATAATCACAAAATAAAAATTAATAAAACATTTGCTGTCTTTATAAGCGATAATAAAATGTAATAAAACAAGATTCTAGAAATTGTCCAGCGTCTTTTCTTAAATCACAGCTTACACACGGAAAAAATTTATCCGTTAAAAAGTCACAAACTCGTAGCTAGGTCTCGGATATGAATCAAATTTATTGGATATTGATGTATTTTCGTAAATAAGCTGCGAACTTTGAGAAAGAATTGACGAACTCGATTTGAAAATTCTAAAACGGTTCATCACTTTTTTTTACGTGAGTAATTACAAAAATATTACGAGTGATTGGGAAAAGATTCTCAGAGCACTCACGAGCTTGTCCGACAAATCTGGGAACTAGAACGTAGGTTCGCCTGCACGTGGCCCGCGCACACGTTTGCGGTGCGTGTGCACTCGTATGTGTGCTTCAACCTCGTCGGATGAGTGGCTAGAAGTTTTATAATACATACTTTGTTGGGCCTCGATGGCTGTGCGTGTTTACGCACTCCTGGTTTATGTTTACAAACTGGTGAGTGAGCAGTCTCTGAGGGTTCGAATCTTCTGATTTGCGAATTTATAAAATAATATAAATTAAATCGCACAAATAAAATTTTTCCTTTTTATATTTCAGTCTGAAATTTTCGGGAACTGTTTGTAGGAAATTCGAACTGTTCGTAAAACACTTCGAAATTTATCCATACATTTTTCATAGAAATGAGAATGTAATGTTTCATTTTTTATCTCGTATCCGAGACCTATCTACAAGTTCGTGACTTTTTCACGGATAAATTTTTTCCGTGTATTATTAAAAACTGTTTTAAAAATTGGAACCCTTCAATAAAGTTTTTATATATTTTTACTTGTAATTTAACCTGCCACCAAATCTTGAAAAGCGTTTTACTAAATTAAAGTTTTTAATTTCAAAAAGCATACAGTTTTAAACCAATTCCTCTTCATTTTAGAGCAAAAAGTATTTTAAGATTCATAATTAATCAAATAAACCCAAAACAACTTTAGTCCTCGGATTATTACTTATGTTGCCGGCCGACCATACTCCTTTTAGAATCATGATCCGCCAACCTTATTTCTATTTCTTGTCTTATTCCTTGATGAAGGGATACCACTGAATAATACTCTAAATCACTTAGTCAATTAAATTCTGAAGCTACACGATTTATCGACATTCTGTAATTATAACATTAACAATAGCAATGGCACCATCTGTCTGTCCGTTCTCGGCTGTCGCGCCGATTCACACCACAAGTGGGTCTGACAATAATTGGACAGCATCACTGACTGCGCGGCGAACGAGTGGTCTCAGACCAGAATGTTTGGTCACCGTTATACGCATGTAAAATAGGCGCAAAATGAGCACGTTTGCGGAGGAAGCACGAAGTATAATAATAGTAAGGAGACCAATCTGTATGTTACGAAAACATGGAAACTCTTTGGGGAATAGTTGGGAGGATTTTCCCAAGACTGCACGGTAAGAAGGCTTGAATAGAGAAAAATTAAGATTTTTACATTTCAACGTAGACGTGGAAATATTCTACTTTTTCAAATACGCGACAATCACATCTGTCAGACTTGTTTTTAATACCCTGCAGGTGGACATATTGTAAATTTATTTCATTCCTTCTAATCGTAGTGGATCATGACAGTTCTCAGAGTTATTTTCAATTCCATAAAATCGTTATTTTCAATTTATTTAATTCTTTTGGATCTCCTTACTACAGTATTCCACACTAATCACTAATGGCTTACGTCCGGTTCGTTGTTCATTTCCAAAATCGGTTGACTTTCTAACTAAATATTCATTTATTTCTGTCAGCCTATGGTGCAAAACATATAGAAAGTCAGCAGATTTCGGAAGTGAACAAAAAGCCGGAAGTAAGGGATTAGTGTGAAATACTGTATTACTTTGTGGGATAAAGCTTTACGCCCAAACATCCCGAGCGTGGTGCTAGTGTTCGAAATGTATAGGAGTATGGCTGCCGAAGTGTCAGCACAATCATATTACCTCAAATGAAATTAAACGAAATTAAACAATAGATTAATTACTTGAGAAATTATTAGGTCCTATATTAAATAATAATTACTTTAGGTTAAATAATTTCTGTTAAAACGCGGCCATATTGCCATGCATTACGAATACTAGCGCCAGTCTCGGAAAGTTTCAGCGTGTAACTTCGACCGCAAACGTGCTTGTTTTTCGTAAAGTCAATTACAGGATGTTCGGCTTCTTATGAGCAATTTCATGTCAAATCATCTGAACAATTGCAGCTATTGTTAGTTATTTCGATGAAAATTCTAGTATCCGTACTCTTAGTTGTTAAAAGAAAACCCCAAAACTAATTTTTGAAAAAATTAAAAATTTTAGGAGACATTCAAAGTTGAAAATGCTGGTCCTTTTTTGCTTAAACTTTCATAACTTTGGCGATTTTAATAATATTAAAATCTGTTTGTTTTAATTATTCGTAATAGGACGGAGTTTTGAACAAATATTTTTTTAACAACAACATTTCCAAAACTTTTTGCATTTTTCAAAAACTAATTTGGAAACTGAATTTCTGAAAAAAAAAAAACACTTTTGACTTTCTTTGTTTTTTTTATTTAGATAGCTTACAATGTCCTCTACAATACCTGTAAATATCAAAATGGGACCACCTTTAGTTTTCGAGAAAAAATTAAGAACGTACGCCGTGGCATGGTGTGCCCAGCGCCCGAGAGTCTGAACTATGAAGTTCGTGCATACGAATATAATATTCTTCTAGTGTTCGTATATTGTTTAAATGGTTTTTCACATCGTGTGCTTCCTTTCGGCGTACATTTTTAATTATTTCTCGAAAACTAAGTGAGATTTCATTTTTATATTTACAGGGTTTGTAGAGGACATTGTAAGCTGTCTATATACGAAAAATGAAGAAAATCAAAAGTGGGATTTTTTCCAGAAACTCAGTTTAAATATTAGTTTTTGTAAAATCCAAGAAGTTTTTGAAATTTTGTTCAAAAAATATTTTGTCCATACTGCGTCCTATTACGAATAATTAAAAAAACATACCTTAATATAATTAAAATCACCAAAGTTATGTAAGTTTAAGAAAAAAAAAAAAAAAATGTTAATTTTGAATATCTCCAAGTTTTTTGATTTTTCCAGAAGTAATTTTAGGGTTTCTTCTTTTAACACCTTAGGAACAGATACTAGAATTTTCATCAAAATTACTAACAATATCTGAAATTCTTCAGATGATTTGACATGGAATTGCTCTTATGTCTCTTCTCCATTGTTATACGCCTGACTACTGCCAGCTGGTACTACTGAGTGCACACGGCATGACGCGACGGCGCGGCGGTGAGTTAGTGGTTCCACGCCGTTATGGTTGGAGACCGGTGCTTCTCGATCAAGTATCCGTATACCTATTGTACCTCAATAACTGGATTCTCCTTGCCTACCTTTCATTTACCTCCATGCCTTGGGTCTTGACTCTATCACGGGAGTCTCCAACCTTTGCTATTCAGAGTAATACTGAGAACCGTCTGTTAAAGTTAAACCTTTCCCCTCTGTTGGAACTATAGTGAGAGAAAATAATCGCGTATGATAAATAGGGATATGCCACGCTATTTTGTTATTCATTGCCTGCGTGCAACACAGTAAAAAATTTAACTTCTATACAATTTCAAGTATATTCAAGTTTCTTAACATAATTTGTATTATAAATTATTCAATTTGTTTAATTTTATTCAATTCTTTAAAAATTATTTACGGATAGAGTGAAGATCGGAGCGCTAGTTGTAGACAAACTACAGCATACATTTTGCAAGAGACAGAATAGATCGTGGCATAACCACGGACTGAGAGTAAAAGGTTTTGATCACTTTGGGTTTTGATCCCTGAGCCGACGAAAAATAAATGGTCAGGTTTAACTCTCCTCAAGATCAAAACATGTGTACTGCAGGGAGAGAGTGATCCCATCCAGAGTGGACGTTGCCTCCTTCGCGAAAACTGGTCGGCTTTACACCGACGAGCGGAAGGTTAGTTTCACGCGCGCAGAACGGTTGGGGGGAGAGAAACTTTCGCCTCGGAAAGCGCGTGTAAGAAGAGTTGCCAACTTATAATATTCAGATAGTCCAGCTGATCGAAACTGCCGATAACTGTGAATCATTGCCTTTGATGACCTACGTTACCGACAGTTACGATCAGCTGGAATATCTGAATATTATAAGTTGGCAACCGTTCTTCCAAGCGCTTTCCGAGGCGAAAGTTTCTCTCCCTCCAACCGTTCTACGCGCGTGAAACTAAACTTCCGCTCGTCGGTGTAAAGCCGACCGTGAGAAACGGATGGGTTGTGGCAGCAATGGGTGAACGTTTGCTTCCCGAGGTGAGCAGGTACAGGGGATCGGTCCCTTCGTTTTTGTACTGATGAAAAAAAAGTACCCGGGATTCCATCTTTGAAAGATCGAAACCTAGAGTATGCCGGAAGGTTTTGCTCTTGATGAGAACTTTGTCGAAGATACTTTCAAACGATCCCGAAGGGAGCGGACTGCGATCCGAACGCGTTAGGTTTTGATCCCACTTTCAGCTCTTTGGACTTCAACTCTCAGTCCATGCAATACAAATCCCAACTCGTGAGTTTCTGATTTTCAAATCTGAGTAAAAGCTACACTGTTAAAAAAATCTGTATGAGATTTAATATACATGTGTGTGAAGCAAATATGCACTACCGCTACTGAATGGTAACATACATTGGTGTAATGAATTTAATATACATGTGTATTCAATTTAATATACAGGTCGTTATATCAGTTTGCGTGAAAACTCAAAGTGCTTTCTTTTCTTCAAATTTTGTCAACTATTGGCAGTTAAATTAATAATCTAGAGTTCGTCGACTGAATTCTTATTTATAATGAAACTGTAATGTACGGGTGGAACTTTTCCCTAAATTCGCGCTAAATGGTACAAATTTAATGCGAATACAGTTGCTTGTAGGTTAGCTCTGTTATTTATTTGCTAAATTGAACTTTTCGACTTGAATTCCAATTTTATTTTTGGTTAATAGGAAGACGGTATCATGTTTTATTATTTAGGATCGAAAATGACTGCTAAACTTATGTTGAATTTGTGTAAAGTAGAATTATCTGATTTTTCTTGTCAGTGATTAACATGAATGTATATGAAATTAAATATACACGCTCTTAATAGCGATTATACATGCTTGATATATTAATTTTAATACACATGGGTATATTAAATTTAATATTATTTTTAACTGTGTACTTAAAATAAATTTATCAATTTATCAGTTTTTTTAATCAATTTCCTACTAATGCGAAATTATATTCTACGCATATTCCAAACATAAATAAATATTATTATTTATTAATGAGACAATAATACATTAATTTATCAATTATTATACAATATATTAATAAATTGGTGAATTGATGAATCTTAAATATTGACCTATACTGATGAGTGTCAATCATAAGCGTTAATTATGAAGGCATATAATTCTGCAAACAAATAAATTAAAAGAATTAACTTCATAAAATCTTTTTTTCTTATTTCTGTAAAGAATTGTGCAGTTTCATTACAGTTTTCCAAGAGATATTGCAACTGATCACGATTTATAATTTTGAAGGTGAATCCTTATTTATTTCCAAGTAATGTTAGTAACGTACAAATGAATATATGTAAAGTAATTAGGTATTTTCACTTCAACCACCAGCTCACTTCACTTTGTTGATTGCTGAGGGGAAAACAAGGGACCAAATACATGGACAAAGCTTTATTTTTGTAATATCCTCATGATAAATGATAATTAATATCATTTTATTATGTCATTAAATAGATCTTAAAAAATAAAAACTATTTTTGCCAAACACTTATATAGAAAAAATTAGTTTTTACGAAGTTATTAGCAAAATAGGGGAAAAATGGACCGAATCCCATGCATTTGGTCCATTGTTTTCCCCTAAGCACTCAATGAAGTGAAGTCAGCTGGTGGTTGAAGTGAAAATACCTAATATTCCACGCCCGTTTTCAACATAACTGAATGTTATTATTTAATATAAATGCAATGACACAGTAATTTATGTATTAATTATTTACATTTACTATTGGAAATTTATGAATAAGTAATATGTATTCACAGTTACAACTGATTATACCTTTCTTAATATCAACACACATATTAAATCTATCAACATGATTAATATTTAGAAATTAAAATAAAATTACATAGGTATGCTAAATATCGTAATTCAAAAGGATGCATTTTTGACAAAAGAATAACTTTCAACCAAGTAATTTTTATCTTCAATCTAAAAGCTGAAATTTCAACTAAAGGGTGAATACTTAACTGGAATACTTGAATTATTAACCAAAAAGATAATTCAAACAAGAAGGTTAATTTTCAAACATAAAGATTCATTTTTTACCAAAAAATAAGTTTTTTTCAAAAAAAGAGATGAATTTTCAACTAAAAAAGACGAACTTTCAACCAAATAGTTGAATTTTCAGTTTAAAAAATTAGTTTTCAACATAAAGGTTTCCTACCAAAGAAGACAAGCAAAAATTCCAGCCAAACTGATACATTTTTTAATAAAATGATGAGTCTTTTACTGGAATAGATGAATCTTCAACTGGAGTAGATAAATTTTAAGTCAAATAGATGAATTTTTAAGAAAAGAGTTTATCTTTCAACCAAGTAGTTGTATTTTCAATCAAAAAGTTGAATTTTTAACTAAAATTGTACATGTTTAACTGTAATACTTGAATTTTCAACGAAAAAGATGAAGTTCCAGAGAAGAAAAATAATTTTTATACAAAAAGATTAACTTGCTACTAAAAAAGACGATTTTTCAACAAAATACATGAATTTTTAACGAAATATTTGATTTTTTAACAAAAAAGATCAGTTTTCAGAAAATAAATATTAATTTTTAACCAAGCTTATAAATTTTCAATTAAAATGATGAATCATTGACTGGAATAGTTTAATTTTCAACTAAAAATGGTAATTTTTGCACCTCAAATTATATGGTTCAATTTAAATTTTTTTAGAATGTTCAAGTAAAGAGATGAAGTTTCGACTACTATATAGAATATTTAATTGGAATAATTACATTTTCAGTTTAAAAAAAAAATTAATTTTCTGATACAGAAATGAATCTAACCTTTAAACTCACAAAATGAAATTTGTATTCCAAAGAAGATCAATTCTAAACGAAAAAAGAATTATTTGTTATCCCAACCAAAAAAATTAATTTTTAATCAGAAACGCAGTTGAATTTAACCCCAAAAAAACGACTTTTTGACATGAGTTTAATTGTCAACTCAAGAAGATTTTTCAGTCGTGAAGGGAGAGAAACAATTGCAAACAAGCTGTTGAATTTTGAAGCAAAGAGATCAATATTGGAATTTTCAACTAAAAACGATCAATTATGAAACATAATAGTTCT
>CAKNWT010089422.1:0-10698 GCA_932066315.1 Andricus coriarius | reverse complement strand
ATGAATAGGTGTGATACAAAAAAAACCTATTTCAGAATTTTTTTTCAAAAAAAGTTGCTTCTATCAAAAGCGACCTTAACACAGAGAATCACCCATATACCTTTTTCACCAGGGGTTCAAAATTATTAAATTACTCTTTTAAATTTCAAAGACTTCAGACGTTTTAAAATATGCGATTTTCAATTTCAGAAGAAGATGTTATAGATTAGTGTACCAAAACGGTGCAAGCCCCATTTTGAAAATTTTGTAGGAGAGACATACAATATTCCCAAAAATAGGAAGTTACAATTTAGAAAGATATAGAAGAAACTTTCTCCAGAGATACGACAATCCTGAATTGAGACGTGAAAAGTTTGATTGGAAACTATTACTAGATTCCCAGAAAAAGGAGGGAAACTTTTTTTTTAAATTCCAACTTTTTTAACTTTGGACATTAAATGAAAAAATTTCAATTTAAAAATAGAACCAAAGTGGAAATTTTTTCTCTCGAGGCGCACGTTTTTTTAACTTCGGATGGGGATTAAAAATCCAATTTTCCTTTGGAAAAGAATAACCTGCTTCCGAGATACTGGAGTGCTAAATTGAAGCGTGAGAGGTTTGACTAGAAAAAGTCATCCAGTTCAGAGAAAATAGAGGGAAATTATTTTTCACTTGAGGCTCGTGGGTTCGTCGACTTTAAGACTGAGATTTAAATTCGAATTGCCAATTAAAATCTATTTGATTCAGTCATTTATAGCAAGTAATTAATTTTAATTAGAAAATGTGGACTAATTGCAAGTCCGGATCATATATCCTAGTCTCATATAATCATTTAGTCAAATTTTATTGTCAGCTCTCAACCGCAGGCAGTACATCCGGCCAATGTTTTATCTGCGGTTGACTTTTCATTCTGCTTTTGGTTTGCTGTAAATAAAGGCTTAACATAATTGTTCTAGAAGTTAATTAATTGCAGATGACGAGAATGAAAAGGGAAATGTGATGATAAAAAATGTCCTTTACTGAAAGCCGAAACTGATAAGGGAAGTTGGCTTGTACTTTAATTACGTCCCTAGCAAAGTAGAGACTATTTACTGAATTAATGGCAAGTTAATTATCACCCATCAGAAATTAGTAATTAACTCTGGTTTCCCGTTTACATTACTTGCTTCAATGGTATTTTAATATGGGTAAAAGCAGGGTTGGAAAAATTACTCAAAAGAGACAAGTAGTAACCGTACGAGTTACTTCATTCAAAAGGAAACTAATCTTATTTAAAAATAAATTAACAAATGCATTCGTTAGTTACAGTTATTATGCAAAATTATTTTGTAATAAACAGAAAAATAAATGAAGTGATGAGTGAGTTAATTTGTGAAAGGAAATATTTTAAAGTTATCGTTACTCTTTCAAAATTTAAATATTTTTTAGTTATTTTTACAAAACAAAAAGGAAACTACTTAACTCCCGATATAAGAACGGTTTCGGTCATTACTGGCAGCAATCTTGATCCTGAATCGGGGGAATCCAAACGTAAACGAACAGGGCCGCGTGAACCATTTCTGGTGGATTTGGACGCATGATGCAACCTGATGCAACTAGTGCGCTGAGAGTGCGGCCCTTATTCTGTTTGTCACGCTTGACTGAGCACCTCGTCTCTCTCAGTGTGCGTCTCCCCTTATCAAGAAACTGCTGAGGACATCAATTTTAGGAATATCTTAAATCGGGGGTTCTTATATTAAATAAAATATATATAGATATATTAGGTTGGTCCAAAAAAAGCGAAAGGTCGAATTTCTTTTGGATAATTTTTTATTCTTTAAATGTAACGTTTGACTGGAGTAAGGCTTCTTAATTGTTTAAATATTTTTTTAATTGTTAAAACTTAACTTTCAACATGATGAGTTGCGGAAGAGTTTAGTTCCTTGCAAATTATGCAATAAATTTGATTCGCTTTTTCTATGATGACATTTTTCGTTAATTAACTATTATTGCTAAATAATTTCTATTAGTTTAAAATCTTCTTTCGACAAAATTGGCACTTTTTCTGGAGGTCATGAACTAATTAGTCAAGCGTACATGTTTATTTTTGATTTGAATTAAAAAGTTAAAGTTACTCAGAGAATATGTACGTTTTTTATATTTTGTCGAAAAAAATTGTTTAAGCAAATGAAAGTTGTCAAAAGAATTATGGAGAAGTAAAGAAAAAGTGTCAACATGAAAGGAGCTAATATTGCAAAAATTTGCAGTTTTCTTCCTTATTTCAGTCAAAAGCTACATTTCAACTGTGAAAAATTATTTAAACAATTAACAATAATGATAATGCCTATTATTTATAAAAATATGCTCTTAGAATAATCGTAGACTGTTGCAGTTTTTTCTAAAAATTTCCACTCTTGGTCCACTTTTCAATTAGAGTTAGGTGACATTTATTTTCAGTTAATAAACATAATTGTTTTAACAATTCGTTATTATATTTAATCATATTTTTTTTTGAATAGTTTTAGAATTTTGTGGTTTTTTTCTCAAATTTTTCATTGTTTGTCGAATTTTATAAATTTTAACAAACATAATTTTCTAGACAAATCATAATTTGTTTATAACTATCTTTCCGTATAGTAATGCTAGATAGTTGCGGTTTCTTCTAAAATTGTCCACGTTTTATCATCTTTTCACTCAGTGCGAGGTAATAATTAATACAATTTACCAAAACTAATTGTTTTATAATTGTAGAAAGTTGCTGGTTTTTTCAGAAAATTTTCAGTTTTTCTTTGACATTTTAGTTAGAAAAAAAAATAAATATTAACATTTATTTAAACAAAAAGGCTATCAGGGACCAATACAAGGGAAATTTACATTTAATATAATCCATATAGAAAATTCAAAGAATATTTGAAATATCTGTTATATTTCAGAAAAATATATTCACAAAAAAGAAAGATATTATTTAAAAAATGATTCGATAGGTTTTTTATTTATTATTTGTTAATTACTAAAAAGCGAAAGTAAACTTAAAAATTTTAGAAAATACCACAACTTTTCAGCAATTACCTAACAGAAGATAGTTATAAACAACAATGAATTAAAAAGTGGACAAAAAATGGGAAATTTGAGAAAAAAATATTGATATTAAAAATGATATTTAAAAAGTAATGGTTCATTTGTATTCAATAGCTAATTGTAAAGAGAAATCTTGAGTTTCAGTTCGATTAACTTAATATTGACGATTCTGAAAGAAAATTACAAAATCGCTTTTTTTTCTTATGGGAAATACGTGTTAAACTTTATGGGGCTTCATGGGGAAACTCTGAATAGCATTTTTTGTAATGCATTTATTTTTTGTGGATTTGAGCGAATATGGGGACGGTATGCATGAAAATTCGGAAAAAAAAGTTTGCAATGCATTTTTGGACCACTCTAATGAGAACTCACAGATTTTTTTTATTTTGTAAGTTTTGTAAATTTTGTAAATTTTATAAATTTTGCAAATTTTGTAAATTTTGTAACTTTTATAAATTTTATCAATTTTGTGAATTTTATAAATTTTGTAAATTTTGTAAATTTTGTAAATTTTATGAATATTGTAAATTTTATAAATGGTGTAAATTTCATAAATTTTGTAAACTTTATAAATTTTTTTAAATTTTCTAAATCTTGTAAATTTCGTAAAATTTGCAAATTTTATATATTTTGTAAATTATGTAAATTTTGTAAATTTTATTGTAAATTTTAAAAATTGTATAAATTTTGAAAAATTTATAAATTTTATAAATTTTGTAAATTTTATAAGTTTTGCAAATTTTGTAAATTTTGTAAGTATTATATATTTTGTAAATTATGTAATTTTTTTACATTTTATTGTGAATTATATAAATTATATAAATTTTGAAGATTTTTAAAAATATTGATAATTTTATAAATAGCGATTTTTTACTTTTTCGAATATTTTTTTTTACTTTTTCTTAAATAC
This sequence comes from Andricus coriarius, assembly GCA_932066315.1. Lineage (NCBI taxonomy): Eukaryota > Metazoa > Arthropoda > Insecta > Hymenoptera > Cynipidae > Andricus > Andricus coriarius. The sequence goes on along the minus strand of CAKNWT010089422.1, from coordinate 6,752 downwards.
TTGGAGGCAAACTTTTGATAATTTAAGGTAATTTATTCAAATGTACAGTAAATTATGGTAATTTGTCGGTAATTTATGGTAACTTATCTCTTAGAGTTGGTCCAATCTGTCAACGCGATCAGGTGATTGCTTGCTAATTTTCATTATTCACCTCTGACGTCTGATTTTACTCCCTAGGGACTGAAAAGAAAAGCTTTAGCCCCGTTTCAAAGGAACTGAAAAGGGTTAAAATAATGCATGATTTATGAAAATAATCAATTTGGAATAAACTTGATAGAAAAAAGCATTTTTATTTCTGAAATTCATCACTCACGATTATATAAATTAGAAATTAGAAATACGGTTTTTTCGAAGCTGTTTATATATCTAAGACCACGGTTTATTTCGGCATGAGGATTCGTCGACGAGAACTTTGAAAGCATGAGGTGCGAGAATATCTGAAGAATTTAGTAAGTCCTCCGTGAGCTTTTGATATTCTTCCTCCCTTTGGAGACATCTTCGATACATTTCATCGGCTTCCTCGTTTTCTCGGAATCTCAAACTTTTTACATAACGTTGCTGATCGATGAGATCCTTTTGGTATCGCAAAGCTGCTTCCTTCTTGCATTTTCGATCGTAATCCATCAACTTAGCGTCCAGTTCGAGCTGTTTCAAGGAAAGATCTCGTTCCTGGTCCATTCGTTCCTTCTCCTTTTTTTGGATTTCTTCCTTTTCCTGTAACTGCTTCCTTCTAATCTCCATGACTTTTTGAATTTCACGAGCTCGAATTTCGTTTCGTTCCTTCTTTGCACGGTCTCGCATCTCCTGAGCTTCTTTCTCATACTTTCGTACGATTTCTTCAATCTCTGCATTTCGTTTTGCTGCTTGATCTCGCAATTCCTGTAAAGGAAGAAAAATCGCCTTTTTAAATCTTATTTTGCGTCTCCTTTTATCATTGAAGGACTTTTTAGACTCAGGGCCAACGATTTTCAATTTTTTGGCTTTCATCGCCCCGGGCAGAAGCTCTTATAGTTTCGGACAGATAGTAGAGAAATTGGGGGAAAGTAGAGGAAGCGCGGAGGATGAATAGGAAGTGGGCAGAGAGGGGAATTCGGAGAAGTAGGGGAAATGAGGAGAGTAGAAGCAGTGCCAGGGAGGGAAATAAGTGATGGCAGTGTAAATTGGGGAGACATAGTAAGAAATGAGGAGTAGGGATGTGGAGGCAGGGGAAGCAATATGAGGGGATGACGAGAAGTATGGGAGGGGTAGGTGGAAAAGTATGGGAGGGTGAGCAATTAAGGAGAAGTACGTGGAGTGATGGGGACAGCCGTGGAAGGGAGAGAAGTAGGGAGAAGGTAGATGGGAGAGAGGAGAATAAGGGGCGAGCAGAAGGAAGTGGAGGGGGTGAACTGATATGATCTAATAGGATATGCTCGGATAGGATAGGAGACGATAGGACAGGATAGAGTATAAGCGAGGATAGAGGGGGAGTGATGTAGGGCAGATATAAACAAATTTATTAACGTCTTAATAGGCTACTTAACCCTTTTTTGTAGGCGCACGGTGCCTTGGACTTTTCTTTTCTGATTCGAACGTGGTATTTCACACAAGATACAAAAAAAAGGTTTACGGAAAGAAGTTTTTCCTGATTAAAAGCGCAGTGGTAGTATGGGAAGTGTAAGGAGAGGGGAAGTAGGGAAAGCGATGGAGGTTGTGGGAAGTGGGCAGAGAAGGGAATCAGGAGAAGTAGGAAAATAATGGGAGTAGAAGCAGAGAGGGGACTGTAATAAGTGATAGCAGCGTACATCGGGGAGGCGGAGTAGGGAATGGGGAGTAGTTATGTCAAGGGTAGGGAAGGAATATGACGGGGGAGGGGAAGTATAGGGGTAGGCGGCTTATAAACGCTAGTATAGGAGGGGAAGTACAATGGTGAGGTGGAATTATAGAATGGAAAGTATGGGAGGAATAAGGGGTGAGTGAAGGGAAGTGGAGAGAATGAACGTATATGATCAGATAGTATATGATCAGATAGGATATGATAGGATAGGATATGCTAGGATAGGATGAAATATGACAGGATAGGATAGAAGAAAGGATAGAGGGGAGAGTGATATAAGGGAGATATGAACAGATTTATTAACATCTTAATAGGCAACCAAACCCTTTTTTGTAGGCGCATAGTGCAAGAAATTATTTTTAAATATCGAGATAAATAAAAAAACTCTTTAGCTATATTAGAAAAAAATTGGATTTCTTTTTAAAGAAAGTGGGCGCGACATCATATTGCGTAAATGGCTCATCAAAATAATTTTCCTGATTACAGGAAAGTTCCTAACAGTATTAGAATAATACTGTTAATTTAATCACCCTATAAAATGCATTACCGATTCTCGGAACTTACATAAAGCTTAAAACTTGTCTTTCAACAAAGCTTTCGTGAAAAGTTATCTGAATGGGATCACTTTCAATTTCTCAGGCTGTGCAGGAATTTGAAGCTTTCCGTGCCCATTAAAGTGAAGTATCAAGTTGGAATAGAAAGCGCTAGGGCGCTGAGAAATTTCCCAGAGCTTTGTTCCAAACCTAGACAAAGAGCAATCAGCACCCTCCATATACACCCAACTTTACTACTTTGCAAACTTTTCTATTCTGCCTGTCTATTTTTATTTTCAACAGTCTTACTTTTCACTTCAGTCTTCATTAAATTTATATTTCCCTTAACTCGAATTCTATATTTAAATTCCAATAGCCAAATATTCAAATATAACAAAAAAATTTCGCAAATTTTAAAAACAAAGATTAGAAAACTCAAGAGGTTTACAAAATTTTAAAAACTATTTATTTCATTTTTAAACCAATAGAATTTCAAAAATTCTCTTCTTAAAACACTTAAAGGTGCAGCCTTTGAATTCGAGCTTTAAAAGTAACTTAAAATTCATAGCATTGATATTTCAATAAAAACTTCATTCCAGCTCTGATTGTAATTAATAAAACTGATCACTACAGACTAGCAGTTAATGCACGCTTCCGGATTTTTATTTCCTAACATTAAATATTTACACAATTAAAAAATGTATTATTAAACCAATTTTTAAATATTTAGGTAAAACAGTTTGAAATAATAATTACTGATTATTAATTTTGATTTGAAAGCATTTGAAATTTAAAATATATATGTAACGATTTTAAATTAAAACATTTTCCAAATCAAACAATTGTAGATTACATAAAATTTCGAAAACAGGAAAATATTTTAAATGAAATAAAAAGGAATTGAATTTATATTATTTCTAAATAAAAGCGTTTAAAATTTAATAATTTGAATTTAGGCGCGTATGATATTGAAACATTTTAAATCAGGAGCTTTTGAAATTAAAAAATGTCAGATTAATTAATAGATTAAAATCTCGAATTTGGATGATTTCGGATTAAAATTTTAAAAAAGGACAATTTTAGAGAGTTCAAAATGCATTATCTATAGATCAGAATTTCGAAAATTTAATTATTTTAAATTCAATAAAAGTCAAATGGTATTATTTCTAATTAAAAATATTAAAAATGGAAAAATGTAGGAATGATTAAAAATGATAAAATAAATTGAATATTTCAGAGCGCTTTAGAGTCAAAGCTTTGTGAATTCTAACATTTTTAATTGTTATTACATACACAAAAATTAAAATTTTACATTAAAATTGATTAGACGAATTTTCCGAAGATCAAAAAATAAATCAACCGACATTCTCACCGATCAAATGAAAAATTTGTTTATTATGAACATTTCAAATTGAATTATTCTTAACAACATTTAACAATAAAAGTAATTTTAAATGGCAAAAATTAAGAATGAGAGAAATATCTACTATGAAACGTGTAAAATTAACGGAAGCCGAACTTCATTTAAATCTAAAGAACTTTTTAGTCGCCAAGAATTGTGATATTAAAACTTTTTTATTCTCAAACCCTTTAAAATTTCAATCGTTTTAGCAAACTTTAATCGATTAAAAATGTGCAAAAAATTATTAATTATACTTTTCAAAATTTAGCCATTTTGATTTTTAATTCAAAATTAAAGCTTATGAAGGGGCAAAATTGAACATTTAGTGTTCAACACGTAAATTCACAAGCCAAAAATTGTAAACATTCTAAAAATAATGAAATTATTCAATTACTGAGGTATCAATTCAATTCCAAACTGTTTAATCTCTAACACTTCAGTTAGAATTATTATTTATTCTTAACATTTTCTAATCAAATCTTCTTCAATTTCAACAGAATAATTTGTTTAACTCTTCAACTGAAAATCGAAAAATTTTAAGATATTACATTGAAAATTAGAAGTTAAGAACAACAATACAAAACAAGATTTCTGTATATGATTTCAATGTCTAAATTGCACCGTAATTTTGAACCTTTCAATTCAAAATCGGTTTTTCAAATTGACTTTGAAATTCGAAATATTTTGGAACATTTCCAAATAAAAATAATTAATTTGCGACGTTTAGTTCTAAAATCTTCTCATTTTTAAGGCTTGAATTTGAAAACATATTTTCTTCCTTTTTCATTATTGTTAATTTATATTGGAGGCATTTATTTAGGAATTGTTTAATCACGAATCCTTTCAACTGAAAATTGTGCAACGATTTTTTGTATCATTTCAAAGAATTTAAAAAACCAGAGAATTGTGTACGTTTAAAATCAAAACCAAACAATTTAGAATACTTACATCTGAAATTATTGAAAAGAAAACTCATTATCAAGGCTTCCAACATGAAATTTTGAAAGGTTCGATAGTGAAATTGTCCTGAAATTTTCAATATCTAAATTTTAAATATCAACTTTGTGAAATTTCAAATAGGAAACCTCTAATTTGAGTCTTTGAAGAAAAAACAAACTTTAGTTTCAAGGCCTTAACAATTAAATTGTTTTACAATTGCGCATTTAGAACTATCATTCTAAATTGAAATTATCGATATTTTGAAGATGATAATCATATTATTAAAAAGTATCGTATTATCTAGTGTCAAATTTCATTCAAAGTGGTTGGATAGGTTTTTTTTTACTAGAAAATATGATTTCTTTAAAAACCATCATTGTCATTTTTACCATTTGAAATTTCAGGATTTCAAATATTATTCTAAAAACGTTAAAACTGATATGGCTTCTAATTGGAAACTTTTGAAATTAGTTAATTTAAATTTAAAACATTAAAAATTAAAACATTCCAAACTTAGTTTAAAAATTTAAACATCCTAAAATTAGGATTTTCAAATTAAGCATGTAAAAATTCATAATTTTATCATGATTCGCTAATGGACAAAGTAAATAATTGAATTCGAAGATTATTATCGCTAATAGGTACTAATTTCATTAAAACTGGTTAATTGCAATTGTTTCTGATAAAAATTTGCTTAAATTTGCACAGTGAAAACAAACTTTTGTTTCTGTAATAAAAATGGACGTGTTTATTGATAGAAATGACTACACGCTGAGGAAATCAATCATTTTGATTGTACTCAATTAGGGAAACATATTGATGGAAATGACATTTCAAATTCTCAATTTACGCGTCATAAACGCAGACAGTAAATCCGATTGATGATTGTCGATTAACGAATAAAACGACTGCCATTTCCATCCATATTGCGCGCGTTATTCCATAATGCGAGTTCAGAAAGTGGGTAGACTTTAAAGAGGGAGAGGGGTTTCCTAACTCCTCGAACGCAGTACCGAACACATTTCAAACTTTCCTGATGATCGAATCTCCTTGAAACCTACCTAAAATATTCTAAGATTACTCGTCAACTTTTTACAAGTTTCGTCTGGAGAAAAATTACTTCGAGAAGTAAACTACGAGTAAGAGCAAAAAATGCCACAGCCTTCAATTTTAATCAATCGATTTCTATTCAATTTATATTTGATTAAAAAATCTTATCAGCAGGGAATAACTCATTTTAAGTAAGAAAGTTACTGAAAAAGTTAGAGGCCTAATGACCTTTGTGGCCTTAAATGCAAAAATAAATTTGTTTAATTATGGACAGAATCCATTTCAAATCATTCAGAATGGCGCATAGTGGGAAAAAACATATTTTTTTTTTACAAAAATCGCCCAACAGTATAATTCTTAACGGATTTTGATGTTTCGTTTTTCTAGAATGACCGCATGCCTTCTAGATATAACGAATACGAGGTCTGTCCGGAAAGTATCCGGCCTTGTAGTTAGAAATATTGAAGAAAGTATAATTTATTTTGTCAAGGTCATAACGGAATTAAAACGTATGACGTTTCGAAACATAAATCAGTTTGCTCATCAGATTAAAATTGATCTGAAATATAAATAAAAATAAAGAAAAAAAATAATAATAAAATTATTTTAACAAAATAATAGAAGCTCTAAAAAATTAAAAATTTGCTCACCATTAATTAGAGCTTCTTGTCCGTAATGTAATAGAATCCATTTTAGAAACATGGTATTAGCGCAATCCTAGTCAATCTCATCTAGTATGTTCAAGTAAGAAAATTTTTTTCATAATGTTCTGAACAAACTAATAAACAAAAGTAAATTTTTATATTTCACGATGATTAGCTATTTTAAGTCAGCTTTTGTATGAAATATGACAGATATTAATGTGCGCTTACAATTAGTTATGGCTAGGTGCTGTTTACCAATTAGTAGTAGCTTCTATGGATAATGAAATGTTTAAATAAATTGAATTATTACTTAATGCATTTTAACAAACATAATCATATGAACAATTAATTATGGCTTATAACTATCT
>CAKNWT010089415.1:0-10614 GCA_932066315.1 Andricus coriarius | reverse complement strand
ATATAAGATTTTCCGTAAAATCTATAACAAAATGTTGGAAAATAAACAGAGTTCTGTTTCTAAAGGAAAGGTAATTAGTGCGCGCAAAGCGCACATAATTTTATATTATTTTTAAAAAGTAGACCATGCAAAAGTTTAAAGTATTTAAAATTAAATAATTAAAAATTTCAAGGTTAGATAATTTCAAATAGAAAATTTTAAATAAAAAATTTTCCAATGTTTTTATTTACTTCTCACAAATTTATAAGCCCGCTTATTAATAAAATGTTACAATAACAAATTTCGATGAAACCGGGACTAGATATTATTTTGCACGGCCCTGACGTACTCGTACTTTAACTTTATAGCCAAAATTTTTTTCTCGATATTTCAACTGTTAGGTTAGCCATGAGGTTTAGTTGTTAGCGATAGAACGCGTTAAACGTAGTTTAGGTGGTTCAAAACCCGTCACAGCGTTTTCGATTTTTAATAGCGTTAATATCGTTAAAAGCGTGTGGCTATATCGTATGTAATGTATCGTAATTTAATGTAATTGTTTAAGTTAAATTGTGTATATGTACCAACAATACGCTTATGAATTGTATGACATATGTGAGCATGTGTTTGTCAGTAGTGGATTTCCCCAGAATCTGTTTGTAGCAAGAATGTTTTTTTTTTGCTGGCGCACAGAATTTTACATGACTGGGATGTAGAATTCACATATATAGAATTAATAATAATAATTAATATTTTCACATCAAATATTACCCTATTTCATTTTACATAACTGAAAGTGAAATTTTAATATAATGCCGTAATGTCCTCCGTTTACCGAACTAAATTATGTAAAATTTAACACACAAATTTTCTCCGTGTGTAATTTGGTGACTGTGAATTCTTTTTTTTTAAAGCTCATTCGGCTTTAACGAACACATTCTCATCAAGTATCTCCTGCTTCGTACACGAATTTTTATTCACAGATGACCTGAAAAATGTATCATTTCAATAAATTTATATTATTACACTTCATACTATGCATTGGTATTGAAACATACGTATTGTCATTGTCTTGTTTTTATGATTAAAAAAAGGTGCGCATACTGTCAGAATAAAAAAAACACAATTTTGTTATTAAACATTGTTTTGCATTTTCTCAAATTTTTCCATAAATTTAATTTGTTTATTTTTAATGTTATTTTTTACAATTTAAACTAAAATACGCATTCTAGTGTGAAGCGGTTTTAAGAAAATTTGTAGACATAACTTAAACGAAAAATTTTGTCAAATAAAATGTTATTGCACCTTGTGTCTGTTTTTCAAAAAGGTAATTTTTTTTCTTTTAATATATTTTAATTACAAAAGTTTACAACGCATTTGTAGATCTTTTTCAGTTGAACAACTTTTGTCTTTTTATTTTTTTTCGTCTCTTATGTCGTTTTTCTAAAAGTTTAAGTTTTTTATTTTGAATCTTTCTTTTTACGATGAAAATAAAATCCACTTGTTTTATCTCAAAATTATGAATAAGAAATTTGTACATCCTTTTGGTTGAACAACTTTCGTTTATTAATTTTTTTTTTTCGTACCTTGTGCCATTTTCGAAAAAATTTAATTTATTATTTTTAATGTTATTTTTTATGATTAAACCAAAAACTACGGGTCCTATCAAAACATTATTAATCACAAATTTTTAGCTCTATGTTTTGTGAATAAATTTTGTCTATTTATTTTTTTCGTATTGTGAGTCGTTTCTCTAGAAATGCAATTTTTCTATTTTCAATGTAGTTTTTTACGAATAAAACAAAGACTACGCATTCTATCCGAAAGTCATTTTTTGAATTATCTTGTATAGTTTGAACGCAAAATGAAAATTTTGATTTTTCATTATTTTTTGTGCTGTCAAACTTTGAATTTTCGGTTTTTCAAGAAATTTCAAAAAGTTGTTATGATCATCTTGTAGGGTCTTCAATGCAACGTTTTTCTTTCTTTGACATTTTCTCATAGTGTACGTTGGTTGACTTATAATTTTAATTTTCGTTTGTTCTTCGGAATTTTGTAAATGCCATAACTCCGTTTTTTTTATCAAAAAAAGTAAGTAGGATAAATTCTTCGCCTTTTCGAGTACTGCTAATATCTGTACATAGAATTTTTAAATTTAAAAAGAAAGTGGTCTCAAAAATTTTAAAAATGCTCTCACTTTTTGAATTGTTATCTAAAACGGCTGGTTAACGAACTTGACCTTCATTATAGGACACTTGAAGAGTATTTCAAAGCCAAATCAAATATGTCAATTCTTTTCAAAGTTATCGTGCTAACATACTCAAAATCTACAGACACCCAGACAGACACATTCGCAAAAACCTGTTTTTGGGTGAGAATGTAAAAACTTAAAGTGAAGCTACCAAATAGACCATTGAATGATTTTGATTTGTTTAAATTTGCAAAAACTATAAAAATTCCACATTTTGGAGGTGTTTTCATGCGGAATGGATTACCAATAAGTGGTGCCCATAAATAGGAATGGCTACTGTCAATTTAGATAATAAAGATGGTGTTGATACTCATTGGGTCGCATATAAAAATGTGGTCGACAAACTTATTTATTTTGATAGCTTCGGTAATCTTCGACCACCTTTGGATCTCATTAAATATATCGGTATTGGTAGCATAAAATATAATCATAAAAGATATCAAAATTATGAGACTTTTGTGTGTGGACATTTATGTTTAAAACTTATATGAAATCAGTTAAACTCTCCAAGTATGTTCAATCTATAAAGAGCTGTGTAATAATGATAGACCGTTAGTTATGCTTCTATCTTCATCATGGATGATTCGTTTACTTTGACGTTGTCTGGGGCCTCTTCTATGCTAGAAACTCAATATTTTCCTCCAATTAAACTTTCATCGAGCAAAAATTATACTCTGGGTCTTGTAGAGTTTTGAACCTTTGATTCAATTCCAAATGTAGATGATGGTCACAACAAATTTTACGTGGCTTCAGAATCAATCACCATACCTACAGGAAGCTATGAGACAGGTGATATACAGCACTATCTACAGGGCGTTTTAGTAGACAAAGGGATTGATATTCATATCGAAATAAATAATAATACTTTGCAAAGTGCAATAAATATTATGAATCTGATCAACCTGTATCTGTAATTAAATTTAATTATTTGAGAATTGAGTGCAGTATAACTACATGTGCAAGCATAAACAATCAGAAAGTGCACACTTTTCATACATTTTTTCCCCTTGCGCCACCGGAATATAAGATAGTAGAAGTTCTATCACACGTCATTTACTTGCCGATCACCGTCAGGACAAAAGATATTATTCAGCTGCAGATAGTTGATCAATAAGGACATCTGGTTAATTTTCGTGGTGAAATTATAACAATCAGATTACACATCAAGTCATTGCGATAAAGGGTATTGTTTTTAATAAAAAGATTGGCTTTGGTTTTAATAACTCACTACCATGCCGGAAAATTGCCAGTCATCAACGAGTGCTCAAGGCGTTAACACGTCAAAATGTACAGCTGCTGAAAAATATAGGTGTCAAGCACATGATTTTTTGAATTTGTTTTTGTGTTTTTATATTTCGAAATTTTTCATGGAAGGAGAACTTTTAAATACTTATTCTCCAATCATCTTTGATGAGTCAATTGCACATTATGAAGTACATGCACAACAACCATCTGCTTCATCAAGCTTCAATAACAGCGATGAGATTAGAATTGCTGTTCAAAGTCAAGATCATTGTCTGCTACCAAGTAAAAGCTCACTTCATATTCAAGAAAGATTAATCACGGAGGATGGAACCCCCGTGACTAATACAGTTTTAATTAATAATGCAATTTTTCATTTATTTGCAGAAGCAAGATATGAGCTTGATGGTGTAGAAATTGATAGAAACAAAAATGTTGGTCTCACGAGTCTTTTGAAATATTATGTTCCATGCAATCAGGTCAGAGTAGATTCTTGGAGAATGCTGGTTGGCTTGAATGTAACAGTGAACAGAGATTAACCAATGCAGCTGGTTATTTAGATGTTTCCATACCGCTCCGTATATTACGGTTTGCTGAAGATTATCATAAAATCATTATTAATGCTAAACACGAGCTTATAATAACCAGATCGAAGAGTGATGCAAATTCAATTTTACAAACAGTACCAGCAGCACCTGCAGTGTCAAATGAAGCATTTAAAATAGAGATTAACAAAATTGAATGGTTATTACCATACATTAGATTGTCCGATTAACGTAAATTTAAATTGTTACAGTATATTAAGAATGATCCACCTATCCCAATAAGCTTTCGTATTTGGGAATTGTATGAGGATCCATTACTACCAAATATTTCGAATCATATTTGGACTGTAAAAACATCAATTCAGTTGGAAAAATATCTAGATTTATAATATTAGGCTTTCAGACAAACAGAAAAATGTTTCAACTAAAAATGCCAGCCATTTCGACGTGTGCAAAATATCCAATGTAAAACTGCTTTTAAATTCACAAAGTTATCCATATGGTAATTTAAATTTAGATATAGATAAAAATCAGTTTGCTGTGCTTTCAGAGATGTGTACTAATTTTGAAGCTAATTATTATGGTGAAGAGCCTCTTCCACTTTTAATAAAAAAATAATTTTTACAATATGCTCCACTAACGATTATGGATTGTTCAAAATCAAATGAATCATTAAATTATGGACCGGTTAATGTTCGTCTAGAATTTGAGGTTAAAGAAAACTTTCCTGGTCAAACGTCAGCATATGGTTTAATTTTAAATGATCGTATATTTGAATATAAGCCATTAAGTGGACAGGTCAAAAAGCTAGTATAAAAATGATAACATTATGGTGAATCACTTCAGTAGCATTCTCATGGAGTGTGTCGTGGACACGCAGCGTTTCAAATTACCGTGTAACAAACTTATATTAAAAGAATTAGCTATATTATTTATCAACGATCAAGTTAAACCGTTTAATATTGTATTCCAAACACCTTGTGAAGATGCTAGTAAAGTTTATGTTGAAGGATTGGAAAAGAAAAATTGGCTCAAATGCTTTGCAATGAAGTCTATGGAAATTATTGACTTGCATGCATTAGGATGCCCTTCGTTAAAATGTTTACGCAAAGAGTTTTCTAATGTTATTAAGTGTCCTCGACATATGAATGTTAAAGAATTGAATTTTGCACATCAAAATGTTACACTGTTGAAAAATTGTATATCAAATACGCTATTATAGATTTAATATATTTTGAAGAAATGTAACTTTTTTTATGAATAAATGAATATGTTATCTGAAATTTACGTAAACTTATTTCTTACCTAGTTTCCTGGATGTATATATCAAGATTACATCAATTAAAACTATTAAATAAAATTATTTTTTATTAAATAAATGACTTTATAAACTTATATATGAGGAAGCAGCATCTTCTTATCATCTTGCTAGCTGAGAATAATCTTTTTTTGCTTAATTGAGTGAACTTCACGTTTTCCGCTTCGAATCAATCGTTGAGGTCGAATAAGAGTTTGATAATGTAACAAACTTTGCTTGCAGTCATCAAACGTTATTGTCCTTAATGTGGATCCTTTCATACCTTTAGCTTTCTCGTTTCCCTCTTCATTTCGCCAAACTTCACAGGCATACAATTTTGATCTTGGCCCCACAAATTCAGTCACAATTTTTCAGTTGCATTCGTCTTTCATGAGCTCCAAGATTTTTTTGTTCAGCAATGTAATATTATAGATATTATTTGGTGGATAGTCTGAAGTATCAAATTTATCTGAATATTTTTTAATGTAATCATAACAGTTTAGAGCTGTAGTCTGGTAAATCAAGCTGTCTGTGTCAGTATAAAGTAATTTTTTTTTGTCATTGAAGGTGTACTTCATGTAATTGTAATGAAAGTTATTAATCATTATCTTTGATATGTCAAGAACAGTGAATCCAATATAAATTGGTTTATTAAAATTAATTTTGGTTTTGCTCATTTCAATGATCACCATGTCTTTACCAAAGATGGTCCATGGTCTTATCAAATGCTGAGTTTTTGATGGGTTGAAATTTTTTTTTAAATTCATTTTCTGTCTGCTTTCTTAACTTGGTATTTAAATCAATATAGTCTTTTAACCATGGTTTTCGTTTGAATTGTAAAACTCTGTGAATTTTAACAAGTTTCATCACCAAATTTAAATACTGTTTTAAGTTTTGATAATGGAGAACGTAATTTGTTTTTGATTTCAAATTGATTATTATTTTAGGAATTTTAGATGTTGGAACATAAGGTATAAAATGCTCTGGGCATAATGGTAGGTCTTTATGCAAATCATGGAATCATCAGGAATATTGAAAAAATTTGGTTCGTTTTCAAAATTTGTAAACTATTTTAAATCAGGATAGAGTAAATATTATCTCATAGCTTTACTGTATTGATTGTTTATATCAAAATACGTGATGTAAGATTCTGGAACCAATGGCGTAAAATTGAACACCATGAATCTATTATTTGCGTTTGCATACTTATTGGAGCACTGAGACACACTACCTCTGATGGCACTTTCAATAAGTAATAACATTTCTACATCTGTTAATGGATCCAGTTTAATTCCAGTATACTTTAACATAGCGTCAAAGGAAAGCCCGGGTGCTGTATAGTAGTGTAATGGATCTAAATTATAAGTTCCCATACAATGCAATGCCATCTAAAACTTTCAAAAATGTCTGCAAAAAGAAAAACATAATTGTTTAAGTATAAATCTGAATATCCACCTAAGGTTTTTAAATTAAATTTGTCCCGAACCTTGCAGGCATGATTATAATCTTCATCTGATATACCCTCATCATTTAATTTGGAATAAAATTCCTCTTTTGCTGATAGACCACCTTCATCTAAGTTTTGCCAATTATCAACATATTCACGTGGAAATACACCTTTTCTTGTTAGTAATTCAAATTCTTCATCATTTTTGCAACATTTTCTTGTTATTAATTTTTCATCGTTGCTAAAATGTGAAGCTAATTTGGAGAGGCTACTTGGCATAAATCGAAAAGAGTCCATGAATCTAAGTTTAACTTTTTTATTTTGTACATTTTTCCTTAAGGATATATATTTTTCTTTATTGACAGGTAATAATGAGATATCACCTTCAAAGCTTGTTGCCAATTCTTTTATAGAAACACTATGGGAATTATATGTGAGTCTTGGTAATTTACGTTACACCTGTCATGAGCAGGGACACGATATTTCCCCGTAAAATGACAGTGATCACGATGTTTTACATCATATTTGGTTAAATCTTGCTCACAAATATGACAAACTTTGGCGTTTTGAAAATCATACTCTTGCTTGAATGTTAAGGGTTCCATTGGTACAGAATTTCTAAAACATGAATCTACTTTCTTGGCTAAGTTTTTTAACTCATTAAAAAACCACGTGATGCAGTCTTTTTTTACCATAAACTTGAGGTTCAGATTGTGAATCATCAAAAGTGCATTTTGTGTAACACGCAACACTTGTAGGTATATGTTTTTGATAAGCATTTCCTTGATTGTTGGTAACTGGCTCTAACAAACACTCTATATCAGCATATACTGCAAATTGAAACCTCTGTTTGTGTTTATGATTTTTAAACTTTAAAATGTTATTTTTTTATGTGGGAAGTATTAGTGTGCAATTATTATTCAGATTATCACAACCAATTCTATGTTTTTTAAGAGACTTCTCAAATTTAAAGAGTCACAAACAGCTATCACAAAAGTAAGTGCACCAATGATTTTTTGTTATTTGTGATTTCACTAGTCTAGATAGATTTTGAATTAAAGAAAAATGATACACTTCTGTATCTGAATAAAATTCAGTTTTTTCAATGACAAGAAGGTGAATAATGGGGTTTTCAGATTTTTCATCGCTTAGAAAAATTTGAACAATTTCCTGTTTCTTGCTATATTCATCAAACTCTAATCTATATACATTTATACTCAAACCATTCATTTTTTCAAATTTCAGAATATTATCAAGAGTGATTGGAAACTTGATATGATTATATTCGAGTTCTGAACCATTAATATCATGATAAGAACTAGTTCTTCCTGAATTTTTAAATCGGCTGCTTGCTGTCTTCAGATTAGCGATCAATGCCATAATCGTACGTTTTGTGGTTTTTAATTGAATGATTTATTATTATTATAATTAACATACAAGGAATAATAAATTATCATTGTAAAAAGTTGTAGGCTCCGGAAGCTACGATCATGGTTCCTTAAAGCAACCAATCCCGACGCAACTGGAACTTTTACGTCATCCACCTCTGCTCCTTCTGTCCAAGGAGGTAAGCGAGAGCGGGAAATTTACGCGAGAGAACATCGTTCAACACTGTTCCTGGGTCAGGTCTCTAGACGCGGATGACCTTACGAGCCAGACGGGAAAGTTGGAGATGAAGGTTTCACCTCTGGATACGTTTTTAGATCTACCAGTCTTTGTATAATGTTATAAGGAACAGTGTTGACGGACCAGATGAAGTGATACCAGAAGAACAGCCTTTTGCATCCGGTTTGCGATGGAATGAGCCTGACGCTGGCAAACCGGAATATTGTTGAATTGGTTAAGAAGTTAAGCTTTCATACCTCCAAGACAGCCGATTATGAGAACTACCAGATGGACTCTGTAGCCTTGGTACAGCCTGCTCAGCTCGAAAAGAGGTGCTTGATATTCCCCCCGTTTTTCTTCCTCCTTTGCCGTGATATTACTATCGGCTGGTGCCGTGAATTCAATCACGTATATGATCTTGGTCTTCAGATCTTGAAGTACAATATCAGGCTTCGTAGCACTGATACGTTAAGTGGTGGAGAATGAGAAATTCCAGTAGATCTTACCCTGATAATTCTCCACACTCGAGTTCTCCCTGGGTGTATGGCAAGGCGGGCAATAGATCAACACCATCGAAGTACCTAAGATGGTAATATAACACTTTTAGAGCCGCACTGTGTCTCTCGATGTATCCGTAACGTGCATACTTTGAGCATCCACTGAGAACATGCTTAAGTGTTTCTGGCTCTTGCTTACACGCTCGACAGTTAGTATCGCCTACAGGTATATTCACTATACGCTTGCGGTAAACAAAGTTGTCTATAACGTCATCTTGACAGGCAAAAAGAAATCCCTCGTCTCCGATCTCAATCCAGCAGACTTGAGAAACATGTTTTACAGATCAATCGAAAGCTCTTCTCTACGTAAGATGCCATAGAATTTACCATGAAGGGGCTTGCCAACATGGTCTCTCAGTCGAAGCGTATGTTCTGCTTCCTGCACACGACTTTTCAGCACCGAAGGTTTCAGTGATGCTAGGCCATGTGTAGTATCCCTGGAATTAAATGGGAGGGCAAGCTCCTCTGCGGCCCTATCTGCGGCACGGTATAGAAACGCCGCTACACTGACGACTTCATGTTGATGTACGAGGCGCATAAGAGAATCTGCACTATTTAGAACTGAGCAGGCTGTAGCCAGAACCGTTCCTCGATGAAGACACTCCAAGCTTAGCAAGCCTCTACCCCCTTTATCTCGAGGTAGGTATATTCGAGGTACGGAAGTCCTAGGATGATGACTTCGATGGATTGTCATCATTTTGCGTGTGCTTCAGTCAAGTTGCTTCAACTCATCGACGTTCCATTTTACTGCGCCAAATGTGTAGATCAGTATAGGAGCGACCAGCATATTGCTCCCCTGGATCTTATTCTTTCCAGATAATTCGGAAGCCCCACACACGCACATCTTGGGTTTCCGCTTGCGGTATTCCAAGATACATATATGTTTCTCCATTACCAAGATGTTGAATGGTATTTCCGCCTATGAGTTGAACATCCCGATCGTCACTAGATGGTGTAGTTTCTAGTCGTCCTTGCTGTAGGTGGACGCAGGCACACTTGTCCAGCCCAAAGCTCATGCCAATCGCTTCAGAGTATCTATTTACCGCCTCCACAAGGATGTTAAGATCCTCTTTCGAGGAAGCAAAGAGTTTAAGGTCGTCCATATATAAAAGGAGGTTGACCTTATATTCACTTCTGTTCGGCGGGCCACATAGGTATCCAGAGCTTCTGCCTCGGAGGGCAATAGATAGAGGAAAGAGGGAGATGCAGAAAAGTATCGGACTTAAAGAGTCTTCTCGGAACCCCCCTCTCTTATATGTGATATAGCTGGTCGTCACTTGTATTTTGTCAGATGTTATGACAAATCTTGTCCGCCACAAGAGAATACGATCTTTTATGCATCTCACTATTCTTGAATGCACCTTGAGGCAATGAAGGAGCTTAATAACTAGCGCATGGTTCGTGTTATCGAATGCCTTACAGTAGTCAATCCAAGCCATGGACAGATTGCGTCGATACCTGATTGAGTCTTGGGTAATACACTTGTCTATTAACAGGTTCTCCCTACCACCTGCCAAACCTCTCTTGCATCCACGTTGTTTAATTATTGCACTCCATACCGACTCTTCCTCTGGAGCCTGCAACCTTTGTCTTTTGCAAAAGTTACGAAAGAGTGATATATCTGAAGCGTCTTCATTTAGCTGATAAGTCTCTCCATACACTTTCTCCCAGAAGACTTGAATCTCTTCTCGACT
>CAKNWT010089305.1:0-10757 GCA_932066315.1 Andricus coriarius | reverse complement strand
AGGGATCTTCACTGAGTATTTGAGTTGATCTGACTGAATATTCCATAACAGGCCCACAGTTTTTGGATCCTTGTCTCCTTGAATCGCTCGCATTCCATCCAATGAGCCTTCTGTAGCAAACACCCGTTTGTCATTTGACGCCTATTTCCTCAGTGACAACCCAGCTGGTTCCAAAATCGACGAGAGCTCATCCTTGAGTATTCGAGCTTCTTCGAGTGAGTCTGCACCTGTCAAAAGATCATCCTCGTAGAAATCAGAGATGATTGCTCTACACGCGTTCGGATGTTGCTCTTTGCTGTCCTCTCCAAGTTGTCGCAGGCAACATGTAGCCAAATAAGGTGCTGCTGCAGTACCGTATGTGACCATATTCAGCTCGTAAACCTTTATAGGCTGAGTGCTATCCGATCACCATAGGATTCGCTGCGTCTTCCGTTGCTCTTCGTCGTCGTCACCCGGGACTTCGTATTTTTTCATAAATTACAGGTATCCGTTCTTGAATTGTGCTTCCTTTTCTAACTTGCGTTCCATTGTAATTAATCGCTTTTTTGCGATCTCGAAAGAATTTCTGAGATCCATGACCCTGTCGTAATAAGGGATGTTAACAATAAATCGCACTTCGCTAGGGCGTTTTGTTTTTGCGATGAAGTGCTGCTCACAAACATTTTCTGTATCGAGATCCTTTGCGCCTTTACTAGAGGAAATCTGATCTAATTCCCAAAATTGTTCAACTTGATTATGTAACTGCTGGTTGGTGATAACGTGATGACAAGACGTCATGAATTTTCTCATATTCGTCGAAGCTAAGAGATTTCCTGCTAGTACCCATCCTAACACGGTCTTCTGGAGCACTAAACCTTCTCGAAGTAATCTAATCTGTCCTACACATAAAAATTCCCAAAACAGACCGGCCCCGATTAGCAGATCCACCTACGGATTCATAATTGTTGGATCGGCAAGCTGAATATGAGGAGGAATCTGGACGTTTTCCAAATTCTTTGGCGAGACAGGCGTATATTGAGTGATACGTGATGTGACTAAGCAGCGCAGTGAAGTCTCATAATGTCCAAACTTAGACCTTATGAGTGCACACGTCATTTTGCTAAGATTGAATCCAATCTGCTCTACTCCTGAAATTGTCATATCAATCGCAGAAACAGGTAGTTCTAGCCTACGACACAAATCCTCAGTAATTAAATTCGGTTGCGATCCCGTATCGAGCAAAACTCTGCACTCATGAAAATTGCCTTTACGGTGTGATACCTTTTTGCACATTTCCTGCAAGATCCTGATTGGCAGTTCCTATTTCCATGGCCAGGGTAAAGACAGTTGAAACACAAATGCAACTTTCTAACCGCGTTTACTCGTTCTGGAACGGAAAGTTTTTTGAACTCGTTGCATTTATAAATTGCGTGAGGTTTCGCACACATCGCACACGCCGATTTTTCTGTGGCTACGTGAGACGTAAGACTGCCACTAGGTTTTTTATTGTTAGGTGCATTCGATTCAACATGAGAATTTGTGGGTAAACCTTGTTTTTCTATATGATCTCGGCGCAAAAATTTACTTTGATCTTCTAAGAAGCTTTAAAAATCCTTGAATTTTTGCAATTCCCTACACTTTGCTTGCTCCTTTTCCCCTTCGCGTCTGGTATTTGGGTCTAATTTTTCGCTCATTAAAAATAGTAATAAAGTGTCCCATTCGTCGGTAGGTTGATTAAATGCCTTTAAAGCGCGCAAATTACTATTCATGTCGTCAATAAATCGTCGCGATTCGGTGAGCGATTCCTTAGCTACTGTCTTGAGTTTGCAAAGTGCTCGAACATGATTATGTACAAGTGCATTCGAATCTTCGTATCAGTCCGTTAACGATTTCCATACAATATCATAGTTTACATCTGATATTCCTAACGACTGAATTACACGAGCTGCATGCCCTGTAAGTGCTTGATTCAAATAATGGAATTTATCAATATTTGCAATGCCTCTATCGTGAACTATTGCCTTAAAGGAATCACGTAATTTTATCCAATTTTCGAGAGATCCATTGAAGCTCGGCAACGGCATTCTTGGTAACTGGTAGCTTGGATCGCCAGAACTTGTGAATGGAGAACGCAATCGATGACTCGAACTTGATTTCTGTTCCATGCTGTGTGCATTTGTAGGATGACGCGTGTTAATTTCAATATGTTCCCTAGCTGACGCCACTAATTCGCAATATGGACTCTCAAATTCAGTGCGTTCCTTTTCCTCTCGTTCTTGAGATACTACATCTTCATTCTTAGGATCTAACTCTATGTGAGTCTGTACACCATCGAATGCATCATATTGCAGTTCTAACCTTTCTAATTGTACCTTAAGTACACCTTCGTTGTCACTTTTCTTATGAAGGCTATTCCAAAAGGTTGCGAAGCGAGTCACCTTGCTCTTTATCACGGACCGTTCGATTTTTAATTGATCCAGGGACTTGATATACATTTTGAGAGAATATAAAGAAATGTTAAGGAAAAGGATTTTAGTGTTGAAGACTCACCGTTTGTTACGTACTGTAGATCTGCTTCTAAGTGTTGGCTGTGTCAGAGTCCTAGATACATCTATTTGTCTCAACTAAAGTTGAAAGTCAGCGACAGCTACAGCTACTTCTTGTAGAATTCAGACTTGCTCCTTGGTAAATGCATTTTTCATAAATTCACAATTCAATGTTCATTCAAATTTATATTCAATTCTGAGTTCAAGATTGAAAACCATAACGTCCAAAGTTCAAAGAACAGAAATCTCAATTTAACAGCTCAAATTAAATAGAAACTTTCACCACTATTCAAACGATACGAGTGCTGTGGAATTATAAAGTTCGCAAAAGTGATGAATCAAATAATATGTTATATATTAATTGATCAGAAATTAGTCACTAGTCAGAAATAACTATAACACGTCCAATGGCTTATCTACATAAGTCACAGAAGTTATTCACCAAGTCCGTGGTTATATGAATGTGCACGATAATCATAACTCAATTTGTTCACTGATTTTAACTGAATCCGGCGTCGAAGGACCAATTTTTGCACGGGTAAAGATGCTTTATTAAAAGTTGCATCATTCACTTAATTTTCTTTACTAAAATTCAGTTATAGACTAAGTTACAAATGAGTGGTTAAAATAAAATATTCAAAATGCGCGAAACAGAGTATGAGTGTGACCCTATCGTAGTCCGGTCAAGGATCGTTTTAGACTGTCGAATTAGTACCTGAGCAGGACTGGCGACACCCAAGTCCCGATTACAATGTTGCCAGAAATGTAGAAGTGAAGAACATTTCAATTTTGGAAGTTCTGCTAAAACTGACAAACCTGGATTTTACCTGCCAATACCGAGTGAGGCCGATTGAATGCTGTCAGTGCCTTAAGTTTATTGGGGAAGGATTATCTTATGGTTTGGATGTGCCGATGGCCGATTGACCCGACTTAAAGTTTTCTTCAACGAGGGATCGGAAGATGCGAAGTCTATGTCTTAAAATGTGCATACTATCATAACCATCAACATTAAATTTCAGCAGGCTGTAGGAAATATTTACGAGGAGCAGATGTACAATATTGAGGTAGAGAAATACAGGCTAGAAATTCAAGCTTCCTTTGAAATGGAAAATATGAGTCACTCTGGCGAACAGTATTTAAAGGACTTCTATGATTCTATCTTTCAAGTTTCAAAATGTTCTTTCATTTTATAAGATAAATTAATCTGCAGGATGACTTGTCATTTGTGACGCGCCACGAGGAAAGAGACCTTAGGGTTAAAAAATCGATTTACAGGTTGTTGATGCTATCGATAGTTTTTGAATCGCTCTTTCACATTAAAAAATGATTAAATGTGTATCTGCAAAATTGGAATTGTTATTAGGCTGCAAAGTGAGGCGTGAGTATGGTTTTCATGATTTTCAAAAGGACATAAATGCATTTTGCATACTGAGTATTCGAGATAGAGTATAAGTCATTGTTTTCTGATAAGGTAGTGATTGTGAAATAGCCTAATACAAAAATAGCACGCGAATATATTTTGCGCCATACGCTTAAACTCTAAACATCCCCCCACGCCTAGAGCTGATTACGCATGACCTACGGCCTGTACATCAAATGTGTATTGAACCTTTTTTGTTACAAACTCTATTTTTAATATTTTGACCCCCATTAATTTTTGTTCTCTGATGCACCCTTTCATATATAATTACCAAAAACCAGAGATACTACTCGTCTAGAGGATTTTTTCGAGGCTAGGGATGTATGCGTAAGCCAGCCGACGGAGAACTATTTTGATATTTATTTCTAATGCTTTCAGGGATATGATTATGAAGAAAAAAACTTACTTTTTCCTGAAAATCGACCTTTTTCGAGCGAATTTTCCCGTACTAAAACTGTACTTCAGTCACTAAAAATTATTGGTTAAAAAACAGAAAATTCCTAATGAAAAGGTCTTTTCTACCTTTTTCCACGCATCCACAGCTTATATTTCTATTTTCTACGCGAAAATACTTTCTTTCAAATCTTACTTCCGAGAAATTCTTTCTGAATTTGTTTGATGTTTAACCAATAATTTGCAGTGGATATAGGAAAAACACAGGTTCAAAAACACATAAAAAAGCTTGTTCAATACTAAGAGAATTTAGCATGAATTTCATGAGAGCAGAATTTGAAAGCAAGTAACTATTATTTATGAGATAAAATAGAAATACACGATTCGGAAGGTTGAAAAAGGTAGAAATGCATTAGCGGAATTTTTAAACCTCTGAAGAAGCCAAAAAAATGCGGTGCACTTTTTAAACCTCACACAGCTCAAACACGGGGGGTTTGTTTTTGTATATAGAGACTTAAGCGCCACTGAGAGACGGCCGCAGTGCTTTGTTTCATCCGAATGCATTGCAGCTTTGGGGTCCTGGCCCGTATCTGAAATGTGCTGATAGACTCTTTCGTACGGGAAACGAAACGATAGTGCACTATTCGTAAACGCCATCGTTGTGGTCGCGATGCGATAAAAACAGAACTGTGACGCTTGCCGTCATACACGAAGTCGAACATTTTTGAATATTTAATATTTATTTATTTAATATATTTAATTATTTTCAAATAGTAAACAATTTTCATTTTATTTCATTCAAACATAATTGTAAAAAATCTGACGCTTGCAAATGTACTAAAAAAATCAATACGGTGTATCTAATTGACATCCGAAGAAATTGGGTTGAGTGACTATTATATTTAAACATTTTAAATAGTATAATATGATCAAAATTTATTAACTTACTTCCACTGAATATTGTTTTTGCTTTTCTTCTCTAAGATCCCTATACCCTCCAACACATTTGTGATATCATATATACGACGCTTTTGAACTTCCAGTTTCTCAGATGCGATATTCAAGTCAACCACGCCGTCTTGACTACTCTCAACTAGATTTATGAACTTTTTGGTAAGTAAACTCAACGACGTGTCATACCGCGTCCTCTCGACAGTCTTACCTACAAATAGAAATACAGAATTACTGATTGTAAACACTATTATAAGGGCAAAGGAATAAATAATAAGCCAAGTTTTCAATCAAGTGGGAAAATGTAATACATTATAATTCGGGTTATTTATTTGTATGGGTCACTCAAGGGCCGATAATACCCTCAATCGTTGACTTCTCAGAAACTGAATAGTACCAAGAAACTCTATCATCTTTCGAACAGAGGGTAACATGGACAAGGCCTGTTTAAATCAATGCCATCAAGGGACCCCCATAATATTGTATGCGTTTGATGCCCTGGAAGACAGTCCCTAATCTAACTCTAGTAAGTACTTATAATCGCCTGGGCTCAGTTGTATTTTAAGTTAGTCTTTGAACACCAGTTACCGAGTTATGCTAACCCGTCTCTAGATCAGTACATACAACGGTGGGACCAACTGCGGGTAACATTAGGTCCGTTTCCAGCTTCTGTTGGGCTTAGCAATTTTGAAATCACCAACATGCCACTTACACTTGTACATCTTGAAGTTTATTCCACAATTGATACCGGCTGGGGAACCCGGCTAGTTTCTTATCTCGCACCTTGCTTCCGCCACTAGCTCTCTCTATCCATCGATAGATGGCGTATGACAAAGACACCGGACGCGTCCTAGGGGTGCGAAAAGGGTCCCTCTACTAAGGGTTTCTGCTAAATATGGTTATAATAATTAATAAGCAGTTGCGAACAATATTGTCCAGGGGTGTTCCCGAAGGAATAATCCCTAAGCGGTGGCTTAACAACCGTGCCGAAAGCTGAATGGCACCTGAGTGAGGTGTCTTAAACGGTGACTCTGGGATACCGGGCGGCCTCTTAAGCCGTATTCAGACGAGCGGTTTCCGGTTCCGATTACGGTTACGATTGGAACCGTCGACCAATCAACGCGCAGCACGATCCGGTCCCGGTTCGGGTTGCGCGTTTAGGTTTCTCTCTATTTTCAGCCGCGGCGATTTCGACCGGGCCACAGTCGTCGCTGATCGTAGCCAATCACAGCGGTCGATGAAGTCACGTGACTCTTCAGCTGTTGTCGCTGCCTTGAGCAATCTTGGGTGAATGCGATGCACCGTGTGCATGAACCGGACCGTAAATCGTAACCGTAATCGGAACCGGGAACAGCCTTATCCTTAGCCTTATCCTTGCATGTGGGGCTCTACAAGGATGGATGAGCCCTTTCCCTAGCTGCAAGTGGGAACAACAAAACCGTGCCGAGGAACTCCGGAAAAGTGCTTATATAAGCGGAGCGCCTATGCAACCGCAGCCAAAACAAGTCGGCTACAGAGAAAGAGAGACGATACTGAGACCAACCGCGACCTTTTGATGTGTCTTTGTAGACACATCTATCGATGAGCAGGTTCTCCCGACATCCTGCTACGCCTTTCTTTGAGACGCATTGTTCGTACATTTCGCGCCACAGAGGTCAGTTTGTCTGAACAATCCTATCATTTAGGATAGCTGTGAAGATCTTATACAGCGTGCTTAAATAAGTTATTGGCCTGTAATTCTATGGATCAGACAAGTTGTCCATCTTCGGACGGAGCACTGTGCGTCCTTCCACCAACCACTCCGGAATAGGCTCTTCCAACTTTATGTATGAGGTGAAAATGCGGCCAGTTCCTTGAAGCTATTTATGTACTGTGAAATTTTTGCAGTGGATGCTGGACTTCGTAGACTTCTCTCCAAAATGCCGCGACCTTCTTTGGTTTGGACGGGTGGTCGACAGTAACTGGAGGGTCTTGGAAGCGTCAAGTTCGGTCAGAGGAAAACTGTTGATATTCTCTGATCCACCCCTCTCTCCGCTCTAGACTTATCCTAGCGTTAGATAGTACCCATATTCTTTTAACAACATGCTGCCCGATGGTCAGTAGCTTTGACTTGTTGAGTGTGTGATGACAGATCCGCAGTTCGCGGGCGAACTGTCGGACCCTGGCAGTGCAATTCCTGCGAGATGTTATGTAGTCAATCACACACTGAATGCGGAACGCGTACTGCCTTACCCAGCCTATCTTGGTGCTGAGTTGATGCATTCGTCTTTTGGTCTCATGATCAGTCATCCAGTTCAGCCAGATATTTGGGCTTGAGAGAAACATGGATGTTGATATTTAACCTCGTCCTAGAGCATCGCTCTTCGTCTATTGGATGCATACCCGCGGTTGGTCTCAGTGTTAATGCGATAAATGCGAGACCTCTGGGATTTTTTTGAACCGTACTTACTACAACTATGTTTGGTGTTATCATTGTTGTTCCCATTCAGCTTTCAGCACGGTTGGTACTTATCTGTAGATTACCTGACTGTACCTTAAATAAATAGAAATTGTGTGTTGTATGCTAGGCATTTCACCACCAGTCTTGTTCTTTTCCTGTCCCCTTCGCCCGGAACCTTCCATTTCTTAAGTGTACCAACCCAAAAAAAAACGATCGGACTCAAACTTGGACAAAGTGTAGTCTAATTTGATGATATTTTACGGGAAAAAATGTTATCATGTGGACCAATATTTACCAATGTGTAGGGGGTGAAATTTTAGAATTTTGTGCGGACATGCTCTATTATTTTGGACACATATTTGAAAGGTGGCAGTACAGAAGTAGATAACCAACATTTTTATGAAAATGTGTTTATTGCATAAAAATGCTTTAAAAATCCAATAAACAGTGTATTAAAAGGATTTGTTTGAAATCTCATTTTTTAACATAATAATTAAAATTATAAATTTTCACTTAAAGTTTCGTTCAAATTTATTTAAATTTTAACGTACAGTACAATTCCGATAAGTGTACGCTCCCCTTAAAACGTCATCACAGGCACGGCACGCACACTAATTGGGGTTCTCCCACTACGTGTGCTATTTTGCTTATAAATTGCGCATCATTCTTACGCATGCGCGCATCTAATATCGTGCTACTAGAGGGGGCATCCGAGAAGTCCGCAATTCCTGGAATTTTCCGTCCCTACAGACTCGAAATAAGAAACTTATCGGACTTCTACTGTAGTAATAATTTTTTCGCACCTTCATCGATATTTCTTGAAATTATTATCTTTTATTTGAAAAAAAGAATAATTTTCTTCTTTTTATAGACGTTTCAGCCAACAATTTTCTGCCACAGTGTGATATCGTCACACTTAATCTTAATTTTCTCAGAATAGAGTAAATTATTTGGATTAAACCTGTTTTATGCTCATTCAGCATCCCCATATCTCCGAAGTCTTTTGCGTGAATAAACGTAATTATTCAGATTTTAACATTTTAAATTGGATGAAATTACATTCCTGTGTGTCCGTTAGTTAAGACAGGGGTCTCCACAATCGGCAGGTGCAGCCTGAGCCTAGATCAACTGGCAATTTTCAAAATCTATCGGTTTTTTTCAACGGGAAACTGAGAGAAAATTTATGACCTCTTGAAAGAAAATCTCAGATGGAATGTTTTGGTACGTCAACCTGAACCTCAAAAGCCCCATTTTTTTCTGCTATGCAAAAAGGAACTCTTTGAGGAAATTTGCCTCAGGTAAAGTATGGGGATCCTTCTTGACAGCTATGTGTCAAAGCTGAGTAGATCTGAACCATATAAGTGCCAAGGCATTGCGCTCTAAAGAGAAAAATCGATAAAATGATTACAAAACCAATAGTGCTTTTTATTTACTTTTGGTAGGTGTGTGTCCACTTAATGAATTTGAACCAGTGCGCCTGCGTTTTCCTCGCGGAGTTTTGAAGGCAGACTGACTAGGGCCAGTAGCACCCATCTCCAAATTAAGTCTTCTTTTCACTGCCTGTACCGACATCTGCAAATGGTTTAATAAATCTATGAGTATTAGTTATTAAATAAAACTTATAGTTTCTACAAATAATTGACAAGTGAATAGGTAAAGATTTAATATGTTCTGGTAAAATGATTAAACAATCTGTATTTTGCAAGTTTTTAGGGTATTGCAAGAATAAAAGGGTAGGTCTTTGAAAATAATATGTTGTGTGACACGTGTGCGAAGTAGGTGATTCAAGAGATCTTATTCTGCACTAGATTTGATTTGAACGCGGTTCGATGTGCGCGAATAAGTTCTGCCATAACATGTGTAAGAATCGGGCACTGTACATACAAATAGGTGTATGATATGCAGACACGAGAAATTGAACTTCACACGCAGTTGTTTCAAACAAATATTTAACTTTACTTGCAGTAATTGCAATTTTATTATATAAAAGAAGGGCTTCACAAACCACCGCAGGGTTGCGCAAGAGCAGGCTCTATTCTAGGGATTGATACCAGCTCATGCGGTATATAACTACTATATCGCTACAACAAAGCATCATGACTGCCTTTGTGTCCTTCCCGCATGTGACTCCTCCTGTTGTTGGCATACATCAGGACCATCATTTTAATAGAATACCTCGGATACACTCGTCGCAACTTCCTTATCAGAGCTCTGTTTCGCACATCTGTTCTACTTTCATACAGAATAAGAAAAATGTTATTCTGTACATTTGCGATCAATTTTTTCATGACGTTTAAATTACTCGAAATAATTTTTTCCGGAAATCATTAGTTGAAGAAAATTTGAAATGATACCATGAACAAAAATATAATTTTGTAAAAATGGGTTTCTTTCAGGGGCGGAGACAACTAGGCGTGTGTCACTTTTGTGAACAGCGGCGAGTCGTGAAAGATTGGCGCCACTTTCGTGACACCCGACTTTTACATTATAGGATTATAGTATATATGGAAAATGTTCTTTTTCCAGATTGACCATTTGTAACCATATCTGTGACTATTTTATTAAATAAAAGTCTCACAAATAATCCTTTGACGGATTTAAGTTTAAAGAATAATCGTTCCAGACTTGAAAATAACTATTTATAATAATACTTATTGTTAGATCATCGTATGCGTTATACAAATAATTTATTTCACCTTTAAAACCTAACTTATATCGAAGGTACAAATTACATTTCTAAATAGTATATGTTATATTGAGGGGTTAGGGTCAGTCGCAAGACCAAAAAAAAACGATTTTTTAAAGAATTTTGTTTGAAAACAGGTTTTATTACTTATTGGCAAATGTTCTACAGTTCGAATAATACACATTACAAGAAGTTACAGTAATTTTTTTTTAAATTAAAATTTTGACTTAATTCTTCGTTCAAGTACAAGGGAATATTGTTTTTTCATTAATCCCGTTGTATTTTTTTGTTTCAGATGATCCAGTCATGAGTTACGATGCGCACCGTCAAACACATTTTTTT
>CAKNWT010089297.1:0-13786 GCA_932066315.1 Andricus coriarius | reverse complement strand
TTTATTTAGTATTATAATAGAAAAAATATTGAATAATAGAAAAAAAAATATTGAAGTAAAATGAAACTAAAGTTATTGATAAATGATTCAGCGTTGCTTAAATCTTCAATTAAATGTGTGTTTTCTCCTTGTGAGTGCCATTCAAATTGACGCGCCGTTCAAAGTAATGGAGCGATGGTGAGGGGAGTCAGGAGTCCGGCTGGTCAGATCAATTCGTGTAGCTTGTGGTAAACA
This sequence comes from Andricus coriarius, assembly GCA_932066315.1. Classification (NCBI taxonomy): domain Eukaryota; kingdom Metazoa; phylum Arthropoda; class Insecta; order Hymenoptera; family Cynipidae; genus Andricus; species Andricus coriarius. The sequence continues at coordinate 13,552 of CAKNWT010089297.1, read as the reverse complement.
CTAAAGTCACGCATTGACGTTACAGCGCATGCTCCGCGAGTTAAACGTTTCCGTTTCCGTGACTTGTAGCTTGTGGTGAACCATACAGTCACGTGGGGACGTTACTGCGCATGCTCTGCGAGTTTAACGTATCGTTTTCCGCTATCCTACGTTCATTAGCGTATCATTTAATACAACATGGCGACTATTACGATCTGGACCAATGGAGGTTACCTGTTTTTATATTAAGGAAACTATTATTTTAAATATAATACATTCAAGAAACATAAATATTATCGTAAACTCTTCTCTAATTCAATTGGTTAGAAAAGGGTTAACTTATTATAATAACAATAGATTTATTCGTCGAATATTTGATAAAAAAAATTATTTTTTATTTTGTACTTTTAATAAAATGATGTTAGTTTGCGAAAAAATTTAGCCATTGTACACATAAAAACCTGTTTGTCAAAATAATATATTTAGACGAGTAATTTGATTGAAAGAAGTAATATTTTTTCCATTATTGGCCTATTTTTTGTAATATTTCAAAATATTCTCAAGTTTTAGACAAAAGTTATTCCTTTCAATAAAGTAGAACTTTTTTGTTGTCATGTAAATTTGGAAGAAAATCAATTTATATATACATATTTTGACTTTGATTTTTATAAAATGCACATAATTTTTTAGACACAAAATTTTCCATGCGGGTATGTTTTTTGGCTACCGAAATATATTATTATTATTAAAGAATAGATGATAGGGATGTATATGTAAAATTCTTAGCTTAGGTATATTTTGAATAAATATTCTTATTGTTCATGGAATCTTACTTTTTCTCTTATGAAAACATTTGCCCCATCGATTAGTATAATATCTTCTGCCGGACTTTTTTAATGGCGCGAAATGTGTATGAGGCAGCTCTGTGTCTCTCTTCATATTTCAGATTTTAACTTGATCTCGCATCTGTCCTGAGTTTGTTAGTTCCTAATATCTCCAGCGCGGCGCTAGTTGCCCCATCACGCCCTGTTTTTGAATAATAAGCAATGGTACTATAACTAGATCACTTTTAAAAAAATTTTAGTAAACAAAATGTTACATTCATGCAAAAAATTATTAAGATTAAAACAATGTTACTCATTTAATATTTCAAAATAGTTTTCCAATCATTTTCTATGCATAATAAAGGAAAATATGAATAAAAAGGTCGTACAATAATCCTGGCAAAGTGAAATATATTGTAACATTATCGAATATTCTCTAAACCGGGGATCGCTTTTGTGTTCATCAATATTCACAATTAAATGATGCAGTGGACTGTTTTTAGTTAAAGATCTTGATTTTACTAAAAATTTAATTAATTTTTAGTGATGGTAATGTTGCATTTCATACTTATCTCGATTATTTTTATTTTCATCGAGACATCTGTTCAATTTACGTTTACTTTTTCCTGTCCAGTAAATTGCAACCAACGATATAAGTTGATTCCAATACTGATAGGATATTAAAACTAGCCCTAAACATTTGATAACTAAATTTGAAAGTTAAATTGAGAACAATTCAGTAAGACTAATTCTTACAATAAAAATTCACATTAAAATTTAAATCGTTCTTTGACAATAAAAGTAACGGATTGTGGATTCACTCGAGGGAGAGATGATTGCGTACTATTCTGATTTGAATTTAATTTTGGAAAAAGATGATTTTTTTATAACTTGGATTCTCCTTCCTTTCTTATTTTTAGTGATTCAGATACCAAAACGTTGTTTGCACAACGAGGTTTCTTTATCGTTAGGTAAAGTGCAAAGTCGTTACAAATTCCATTCTGGCTCTATTCTTTTTGAAAAATTTAAACTAATAAAACCGCCCATTCAAATTTCGGTAGCTGCTGCAACCATGCACAACCAGGTTTCTTTATCGTTAGATAAAGTGCAAAGTCGTTACAATAAATGTTGCACGCACTACTTTTTCATTTATTTAATTCCCCACACTAAAATGCAAACATGCACAACGAGGTCTCTTTATCGTTAGATAAAGTGCAAAGTCGTTACAATCATTGCATCACACTAATAGAAAAAAATAAAAATAAATGCAAAACCCAAAAACTCACGTCTAATTATTCGAATTCTAACGAATTCGGATAATTTAGTGGACGGAAGTTTGATTGTAGTGTCAGGAGAGTCCTTTGAGAGTGGCGTCCGTAGACTGACGCTTGTTCCAATTCAAATTTCAAACTCCATTGACAGGTAGATCATGGAGACCAAGAAAGGCTTCTTTCTCGCAGAGGAGCGAGTAAGAAGTCCCGTGGTACAGATACCAGGATCGATTTATAAAGTGCATTGGTTCCACACTATGCCCACTTATTTAGCCGATGGTGCGCGCAATCGATCGTATGATCGAATGATTTCGTGAATCATCCCTTCGTTCCACCTGCTTGTCCACTTTTGAGTCAGAGGCGTATCAATATAAATATTCGCCCGTAGCTTTATGATTTAATATGAAAATAGAACGGACCGTCTAATTATCTTTGATTTGAATTTGAAAAAAAAGTAAAATATGATCCTAAACATTTATATCCGAAAAATAATAAATAATATTAATAATGAAATATAAAAAGAATTTACTGATGAAAAAATTGAATAGTATGTAACGTGGTGGCTAACCACCCGTTATGGATCCTTCCCCAGCTTTTCAGAATTAAACATTAGACCGTGATTAGTCCCACGGCCGGCACAAGCTCAAATTAGAATATAAATTTAGAGGTAAGATCTTATTATAACCTAAGGTGTGATGAGTGTGAGCGAACTTCATTTTATTATTTTTATTTCTAGGAGAATAGATAGAAAATGAGCTATTTAGGTTATAATTTTTCGACTATATTTTATGTTACCTGTCTGTTCGCTAGCAAACGAAATTAAAGTTTTGACAGGAAGTTTAATAATACGCATGGTGATCACTTGAGCTGTAGGTGAAATTAAATGTTGTAATGCACATGGATTAACAAGTAACAATTACTATCTGCTGAGAGTGGTCTTTATTTAAAACAGTTAAAATCTAAGCATTTAATTTATACAAATTATAATAAGATATCTTGAGTCCGAAACGATGAGACAAGCGTACCTTTGATCGGTTTGACGACGACTGATTCGCACAAGCAAGTTGCGAAAGGTTCTACACACACGCCAAATTTAAAGAGTGTGATTCATGATAAGAATAAGAAGTATGGAAATATAAACAATAAATTTGATGTTAAAACTTAAATACTAGAATTGGTATAATGACAAATGGAACCTCTTATAAAATCAATTTGTAAAAAAAGATACGTTGATCAATCTTCAATTAATAAAGACAAGCTTTCAATATAAAAAGACAGATTAAAATTATCATTCAATCTCGAACACTGTCACTATTAATTAGGTTAGATTAGGTACCTAGAGTTATAAGGTAAGGAGCACCTGACGTCTTACAACAATCTCGGGAATCGCAGAATCCTTTTAAATGGGAAAATCCGGTGAGGAAACAACAGCAACACACACTATGTCAACCACCCACTCTCAATACTACCCTGCTGGAAGTAAAAAGATAGAGATCCTATCCTTTTGAATCATTTTGAATCTTTATGATCGAAATAGATAGAGGAAATGTATCCCATTCTATCTCTTTGTCAATCAAAATTCGCGTCTATCCTTTTCAATCCACTCTTTTCTATCTCATCCTATACTTTATCTATCCACGTCAATCTTTTTCTATCTTTTTGTCAATCTAAATTCACGTATTTCTTTTCCAATCTCCTTTTCTCGATCTCATCCTATCCTGCTTCTATCAACGTCAATCTTTTTCTATCTCTCAATTAATCTAAACTCCCTTCATCTTTTTCAATCTCCTTTTCCCTATCTGTTCTTATCCTCGATCTATCCGCGTCAATCTTTTTCTATCTTTTTGTCTATATAAATTCAAGTCTTTCTTTTCCAATCTCCTTTTCTCGATCTCATCCTATCCTGCTTCTATCAACGTCAATATTTTTCGATCTCTCAATAAATATAAATTCCCGTTATCTCTTTCAATCTCCTTTTCTTTATCTCCTCTTATCCTTTATCCATCCACGTCAAACTTTTTCTATCTTTTTGTCAATCTAAATTCACGTCTTTCATTTCAAACCTCCTTTTCTCTATCTCATCCAATCCTGATTCTATCAACGGGAATATTTTTTTCTCTCTCTCTATCAATCTAAACTGTCGTTATCTTTTTCAATCTCCTTTCTTCCATCTCCGTTCATCCTTCATCTATCCACATCTATCTTTCTCTATCTCATCCTATCATGATTCTATCAACGTCAATATTTTTCTATCACTCTATCAATATAAACTCCCGTTATCTATTTCAATCTCCTTTTCTCTATCTCTTCTTATCCTATGTGTATTCTCGTTAATATTTTTCTATCTCTCTGTCTATCTAAGTTCCCTTCTATCTTGTTTAGTATCCTCTCCTCTGCCGCCTCGTATCCTACATCTATGAACGTCTATCTTTTTCTATCTATTTTTCAGTCTAAATTCACGCCACGGTATCTTTGTGGCGCGTGGTCAATTAAATTAGAATAGAAAATGATAAGAGTACTCAATTGCGGAAGATATAAAAAGAGATAGACAAAGAATAAAATTTATATTAAAGGGACAGAATGAAGTAAAGAAAAGAAAGTAAAGAAAAACAGATGATAGGGAAAGATATGTAAAGGTTCAAATTCGTAATAGATAGATATACTTAGGGATAGAAAAAGATAAGAGTCCTAGATTACGAAAGGAGGAGTAAGAGATAGAAAATGATTAAGGTTAAGGATAGGAAAATATAGCGTTTCAGGGATGCAAAGTGACACACTGAATGACAAAAGGAGAGATACAATAATTCTATCTTTTTCTATCCCCCAATTTCTATCTTTCTCAATCTTTCCACTTCAAGCAGAGCAAAACCTTCAAGTTGACGTGGATCGATAAAGGACAGGGCTAGATAGAGAAGAGAGGATTGAAAATGGTCGACGTAAGTTTAGATAAACGACGAGATAGGAAAAGATAGACGTTGCTAGATGTAATATAGGATGAGATAGAGAAGAGAAGAGATAGAGGATGGATAAAGATAGACGTGAATTTAGATTGAAAAATAGATAGAAAATTATATACATGAAATAGGAAAGATGAGATTAGAAAATATAGACGGGAATTTATATTGACAGAGAGATAGTAAATATTGACGAGTATAGATAAAGGACAAGGTAAGATAAAATAAGTGGGGGTTGAAAAATATTGACGCAACATTAGATTGACGTTGATAGATGTATGATAGAGTGAGATAGGGAAGAAGAGTTTGTAAAAGATAGATGGAAATTTAGATTAATTCAGGGATATAAGAATATTGACATGGATAGATAAAGGATAGGATGAGATAGAGAAGAGGTATTGAAAAAGATACACGTGAATTGAGGTTGAAAAATGGATAGAAAAAGATTGACGTTGATAGATAATGGATAGGATTAGATAGAAAAGACGGCGTTGAAAAAGATCCACGTGAATTTATACCCAGTAAAAAGAAACTAATGGGGGCGAATTCCGGCGAATAAACATTTTTGAATTCGCCGGAATTCCGCTTTCTGATTCGTTTAAACGAATTAAGCCAGCGCGAATTGAATGCGTTTCAATTCGTTTTAATTCGTGGTCAAGGTCATTGCGAAAAAAATTGATAAAAATGGCATGCCTCGAGACTGGAACCAGCGATCCCAAGTGTATAAGTTCAGAGGGCGACCACTGAGCTACGGGACTCATTGATATTTACTTACAACAGATCCTTTATGCCCAGCGCGTTGGTTATAGCTTACGTATTCAATTGAATTGGCCAGTCTTTAGCTGCATTCGCGCTGACGAATTCAGGCGGATTAGAGCTTGACTTTAAATCTCCCGAATTAAAATGAATTGTCTGACACTGAAATTAATTCGTGCTGACAAATTCAGGTGACTTCGGTCCCCTAAAAATTGTGCACCGAATTTGGGCGGATAGCAGATTTAAGGATTAAATTACTTAGTTCCGAATTTACAAGAATTCACGACTGGCTCCAATTCGAGATGGTCGCAAAGCGAGATTCACGAAGACTCCAACAAATTCATCTCAATTTGCCTCAATTAGTTTCTTTTTACTGGGTATTGACAAAGAAATAGAATGGATTACGAAGGTAGACGTTCATAGATGTAGGATACGAGGCGGCAGAGGAGAGGATACTAAACAAGATAGAAGGGAACTTAGATTGACAGAGAGATAGAAAAATATTAACGAGAATACACATAGGATAAGAAGAGATAGAGAAAAGGAGATTGAAATAGATAACGGGAGTTTATATTGATAGAGTGATAGAAAAATATTGACGTTGATAGAATCAGGATAGGATGAGATAGAGAAAGATTGATGTGGATAGATGAAGGATGAAAGGAGATGGAAGAAAGGAGATTGAAAAAGATAACGACAGTTTAGATTGATAGAGAGAAAGAAACAAATATTCTCGTTGATAGAATCAGGATTGGATGGGATAGAGAAAAGGAGGTTTGAAATGAAAGACGTGAATTTAGATTGAAAAAAAGATAGAAAAAGTTTGACGTAGATAGATAAAGGATAAGAAGAGATAAAGAAAAGGAGATTGAAAGAGATAACGGGAATTTAACTTGATTGAGAGATCGAAAAAGATTGGCGTTGATAGAAGCAGGATAGGATGAGATAGAGAAAAGGAGATTGGAAAAGAAAGACGTGAATTTATATAGACAAAAAAATAGAAAAAGATTGACGCGGATAGATCGAGGATAAGAACAGATAGGGAAAAGGAGATTGAAAAAGATGAAGGGAGTTTAGATTAATTGAGAGATAGAAAAAGATTGACGTTGATAGAAGCAGGATAGGATGAGATGGAGAAAAGGAGATTGGAAAAGAAAGACATGAATTTATATAGACAAAAATATAGAAAAAGATTGACGCGGATAGATCGAGGATAAGAAGAGATAGGGAAAAGGAGGTTGAAAAAGATAAAGGGAGTTAAGATTAATTGAGAGATAGAAAAAGATTGACGTTGATAGAAGCAGGATAGGATGATATAGAGAAAAGGAGATTGGAAAAGAAAGACGTGAATTTATACAGACAAAAAGATAGAAAAAGATTCACGCGGATACATCGAGGATAAGAAGAGATAGGGAAAAAGAGATTGAAACAGATGAAGAGAGTTTAGATTCATTGAGAGATAGAAAAAGATTGACGTTGATAGAAGCAGGATAGGGTGAGATCGAGAAAAGGAGATTGGAAAAGAAAGACGTGAATTTAGATTGACAAAAAGATAGAAAAAGATTGACGTGGATAGATAAAGTATAGGATGAGATAGAAAAGATTGGATTGAAAAAGATAGACGCGAATATATATTGACAAAGAGATAGAATGGGATACATTCTCTCTCTTTCTATCGTAAAGATTCAAAATTATTCAAAAAGATAGGATCTATATCTTTTTTATTCCAGCAGAGTGACGCTAGGTGGCTGAGGGTAAACGTAGCCAAGAAGTGAAACCAGGCTTCGGAACTATAAGTAGAGGCCTGGCAAACCGTTTTCTTTCAAGTTTGACACAGTTGTCGACTGCGAGGTATGGAAATTAATTTTAAGTATGTAGGTATAGAAGCATGGACGTCACCTTGTCTTTCTGATACGTGGTCAACGTCAAATTAATTTTTGTAATTAATTTTTTAATTTTTTGATCGAGTTCCCAATTTTGAGGGATAGAAAAAGATAAGAGTCCTCGGTCACGAAGGATGCAGAAAGGGTTGAAAAAGATTGAAATTCTTAATAGATAGATAGACTAAGGAATAGAAAAATATAAGAGTCTTCGGTTACGAAGAATACAGAAAGAGATTGAAAACGATTGAAATTCGTAATAGATAGATAGACTAAGGGATGGAAAAAGATAAGAGTCCTCAGTCACGAAGGATTGAGAAAGGGATTTGAAAATATTGGAATTCGTAATAAATAGATAGACTGAGGGATCGAAAAAGATAAAAGTCCTTGGTCACGAAGGTTAGAGAAAAAGATAGAAAATTATTGAGATTAGGGATAAGCAAAGATAGCGTTTTAGGGACGCAAAGTGACCCATTGAGAGAGATAGAATAGTTCTACCTTTTCTTATCCCCAAATTTCTATCTTTTTCCATCTTTTTACTACCAACAGGGTACCACCAAGTTTTACGTCACTCTCACACTTCCACGGTCACTTCACTATCACGGGGCGCATTGGGATGTCGATCAATCTACTACATAACAATCCAAGTCTCAAGCATTATTAAATAACTGCCAGGCCATGCCAGACTCGACACTTGTCAACACACGGAGGCAGCCATCCCAGAAATCCAGCTTGGGAGGGCAGCACCGACTAAACCGAGAATAATGGCGCCATGTCCAAACCCAATTTTCCACATCAGCTAAAATACATTCATAATAGTATTAAAATTTGTGCTAATATTTTCTTGATCATGCATTATTTTTGATCGATAAACTCATTTCGACATTTGACATCGTTTTTGTAGAGTATATTATGTTTAAATTTTAAACCTCATTTTCTCACTGACAGTTAAGGGACATGGCGTACTATAACTTTAGGACGACGAAGAGTTTTGGCTTGGCAACTTTTCCACACATACTTGCTGCACTTGAAACATATGCTTGATGTATTATTCCCCTTATGTTGTTTGCTGGCTCAAGGCTGCCTTATGTTGGAGGCAGGCTCAGAAACAATTTAGAGTTTCAAAACCGGTGTTATTGATATCAAATTGCGGTAAACTGAGCATGGGTCAAGAATGACCCACGTGGTACTTAAGGTATAACAAGTACATTTTTCATACTTCTAGGTGGGCTAGAAAGACGAAATTTTGGTAAGTTGTACAACACCATAAATGATTAAAAGTCACGGGAGTGTCTGGTCCTCCAGTGAGTATAGACGGGGGTAAGGCCCTCGACAAACCCTCGTGAGTGAAAAAAAATGATATTTAGAGCGCAAGCCCCATGAAGTTTAACACGTATTTCCCATAAGAAAAAAAGGCGTTTTTGTAAATTTGATTCAGAATCCTCAATATCAGCTGAATCGAGTTGAAATTCAACATTTTTCTTCACAATTAGCCATAGAATGTGTAAAAAATATTACTTTTCAAATATCACCCCCATAAGTGAAAAACTGGGTTTTGCGACTTTTTGGCGCTAATTATGATTTCTTTTGCGGGGATTTAAATGAAAATTGTTTCTGATGCATAAAATACTACTTTATACTGATAATTAGATGTTTACATAAATGGTTTCAACAATTTATTATTGTTTTTAGCAATTTCCCCTTAGAATAGAGTTAGAAAGTCGCGGTTTTAAAAAATCACTTTTTGTCGAATTTTCAATTAGATCGAGGTAATACCTAATTAATGTTAACAGAAATTGTTTCAAAAATTTATTTTTATTGTTAATAATATTCTTTTTGAATAATTCTAGAAATTGCAGGTTTTTTTCAAATTTGCACCTTTTTTGCACTTTTCACTTGGAGTAAGTCAATATTTATTTTAATTTTGCCAATTTTCAATTAGAGTGAAGTAATAATTAATTCAAGTTAACAAAAATAATTGTTTAACCAATTTATTATCATTGTTAATAATATCCTCTTTGCTTAATGGTAGAAAGTTACGGTTTCTTTCTGAATTTTTTAACTTTTTGTCCTTTTCTCACTTAGTGAGGTAGTAATTAATGCAAGTTAAAAAAATAGTTGTTTCAACAATTTATTATTGTTTATAACTATCTTCTCTTAGATAAGTGCTAGAAAGTTGCGGTATATTTCTGAAATGTTTAAATATGCTTCAAATTTTCTACATGGATCATATTGTATACAACTTATTCTTGAAGTAGTTACTGAGAGACTTCGGTGAGGTATCAGAGATGCAGCAATTATCCGAAAACTGCCCTGCTTTGTAAAGGATTTTCACAATATACCAAGGTTTTGAGTCAGTTTTCCTTTCTGATTTCGACTGCAAACATCTGGCGTAGAAAGCTATGGCTGCGCGGTTAGATATTGAACACAGATTGCGTGAAAAAATCTATATAACTGATTATATGGATCGGGAAATGACCGGAAGCAGATTACCGTCAATTTTACAAGTGCTTCGGGGTTTCCTTTATAATCATCGTAATTTGAATCTCAATGTACAAGAGAGTGCTGTTTTAGCGTTGAACGAAGTGAACAGTTTTTGAACCAAAGCACGCTTACCTGTACAAAGTGACCAACACTGTTAAAAAAAAAAGATTTGTTTGGTAAATGGCGGATTCTTCAAAGGATTTCATATCATCAGTCAGAAAAACATGCCGTTCTGTCATTTAATTATAATTTGAAAATAAGTTATTCTGAAATTGAAAATATTCTAACAACTACCAGTTAGTAAAGCACTAACATTTCTTAAAATTTGAAGTCATTCCAAATAGGGATAAAAGTACCAAGAAAGTTCCATTAGATTTCTTTCTTTCAAAATTCTGACAAGTTCTCATGGGATTTATGTCTCTAAACAGTACTGCTAAAATAGGCCTACCATTTCAGTACTTTTTTTGGATCATAAATCCTATAGGCCCATGTAAAACTAAAAGAAAATGGAAGCTTCCTGGTAGTTTTGTCCCAAAAATTCATGAGACCTCCTTTTTGGGGTGACGGGGAGGGTGGTTAAATTCAATTGTTTTTCATTTAAAATACATTTTTTTTTAAATATTAACTATGATATTTTTGATTGAAAATTTATGTTTTCAGGTCGAAAATTCAACTGCATAGTTAAAAGCTGAACTACTTTCTCAAAAATTCATTTTTTGCGTTGAAGATTCATAATTTTAGTAGAAAATTCATCTCTTTGGTTGAAAATGGCGAACTAAATAAACTAGTAATAAGTATTTTTTATAAGTACCTACTTATTTTAAAAACATTATTTCGAGAATATTGACCCTTGATTGAAAAAAATGGAAATATCCTTTCTTCAGATTTTTTAACGAAATACCCTGTATGTGAGTTTAAATTATCTGCACTTTCAATTAGTTCCTTACATCGGTGTAAGTTATTTACGCATTATGTCTGCCAGTAATTTAAATTTCATATCTTCTCAATTTCATTTCATGTTTCGGAAATGCAGCATTCATCCAGTTCTAGTAGTGATTCGCTGGTAGAGAGACGACACGTGGCTAAAGATGAACATGCAGCAGACCCCGATTTCGCAGAATCCGTGTCAGTAGATCAATCTTATACTTCTTGTGTAAATTCAGATTCACATGCAGAAGCGACGTCATCCAAACCAAAGCTAAACATAATGTCACTGAAGCTTGCCTCAGCTTTAGACGCTGCTAAAGTAAGTGACAGACAATCCACACGTATTTTAGTGGCAGCCTGCGAATCTTTCGGCATTGATTCTTATAGTGTTGTTGTCATTCGATCTTCAATAATTCGCAGGTGTCGAGAAGAATCTCGCACTCTGGGGTCCCTATCATCTCACATGCGGCAAGTCTCTCTGCGGCATGTCACAACTGCAGCATCTCTACCTAGCGGCATCTCTCACTAATGACAAGGGATTCGACCAATACTATTTCTGTGGCCAGTCACAGGGGTACCTTGCCCCCCCCCCCCCACGAGACGTTGGAAAAGGGGTAGGGGTTTGACCAACATTATTTCTTTGGCCAATCAAAGGGGCGCGATGAGAGATGACGAAAAAATGTCAATTTCACTGTAAGAAATGCCGCGCGCGGGAGATGGCGGGAGAGATGCCGCTAGATAGAGATGCCACAGTTGTGACATGCCGCAGAGAGGCTTGCCGCATGTGAGATGGCATGGCCCCGCACTCTGTAGGCCGAAAATATCCGATCAAAGTAAGGAAAGTGTATCAGGGCAGGAAGAAGCTGAAGCTATTTTTGAATGCTTTCAGGAATGGAGTTTTATTGACCTTATGCAAGGAATTAGCTGCTAGCACTGGTGCGAGAAACGGTGCCCGTAGTTTACTGAAAGATAAAATCGGAAGGCGTCTTTTATATTTCCTGTACAGACACCATATTCCAGAGATACTCCTAAAGAGTGCATTTGAAGTAAGTTATGAAAAACAACAGGTCCAAGCGTTCCTTGGTGCAGAAAATTTCAGGATGATTGGGCCGGTTTTTACTACGGTTTAGACTGCGGTTTCGAACTGCGAACCTGGAATTAACGACTAATGTGTAAAAAATGCCCTAAAAATAAGGAACAAGATATCCTGGTCTTTCTCATGGAAAAACTCAATGACCATTACTACCAAGATGACAACAGCGAGATCCTTGAGCTGGCGGTAATATTTTTGGGTGGCATCCCAAAGCGTGGAATTTTTTTTCGTCGTCTAGATGCATCAGGCAAGAAGGCAGAAGAATCTGCTTGTAGGCAGATTTGCGTTTTCCTGGTAATGATTTACAATTAAATACTGGGTTGAAGCTCCACGAGCAGACAAAGTACCGGTTCAGGATCTGCAATTAATAAAATACCTACACCTTGGAAAGGGAAGACCAGCATTCGAAGAACTTGAAGAGCCTGCTAGCCTCATCCATTCATGACATTCTCACACAGATTATCGACGATTTTATCTCAAAAAAATCTAAAGATTTTTTCACTCGATTTCAAATTGACACATCCTTTCTCAGCAAAGATGCGAATCTTTGTAAAGCTGATGTAGAATATCAGCAAGGTGCGACTGCTGTCAGAAAATTGAAAGTAGTCAACGACGTTACAAGTGGTAACAGAGTACCGGAAGCAATTTGATGACTGCAGTAAGTCTACCTTGTCCTGTGAGATGTTAGAATCAATTAATTAATTGTTTGAAGCATTTTTAATCTTTATATATGTATATTGTCATCGACGAGACGTGTTTTCTCCAGGGAAGGAGTGGGGGGGGGGGGCCCGGCTGACATTAAAATATTTGCAATTCCACATTTTTCTTTTACGCTTTGCAATAAACTTCTGTTTGTAATTCAAAACAAAACTTTTACAAGTCATTGAAAGACCTAGTCCTCCTTGCTACTCTCAATTATTTCATTCTTTTTTTTTCTCTTGTGTTACTATTATTACCACACTAAGTGAAAAGCGGACAAATAGTTATAAATTTCAGAAAAAAACTTGCAACTATCTGGCATTATTTTAGATGAAGATAGTTATGAACAACAATAAATTGATTAAACAATTATCTTTGCTAAATTAAAATAAATATTACCGGACTCCAAGTGAAAAGTGGACAAAAAGTTGCAAATTTGAGAAAAACTGCAATTTCTAGCATTATTCAAGGAGAATATTATTAAAAATAATAATAGTTTGAAGAAAATAAAGATTTTCAACATTAATTAGGTATTACCTCGCTCTAGTTTGAAATTGGTGAAAAGATTAACAATTTATAAAAAAAAAACCGCGACTTTTTAACTCTATTCTAAGAGAAAATTGCTAAAAAAATAATAAATTGTTTAAGCAATTTATGTAAACATCTAATTACACTGGTTTACAAA
>CAKNWT010089280.1:0-11103 GCA_932066315.1 Andricus coriarius | reverse complement strand
TCCTCGATTGATTCTGCCCTCTTCGTTGAAGAGTGCCATTCTTAGATACTTATCCATAAATATAATACATAGTTACGTGGACATAACGCATAAGTATGTTTGAGTATATTTTACTTTACTTACTGTAGTTGGTAAGCTGATAACTCTGTAATTATTGCAGTAGTTTTCATCTCCCTTTCTTTTGTCTACTAGTACGATAATCGCGTTTCTCCAATCGTCTGGGACTTGTCCCGTCTCGACACATGCATTTTAACAATTCGCACAACATGTGAGGTATGTACTCGCCACCGTATTTCAGCATTTCATCGCTAATACTGTCTACACCAGCAGCCTTCCCATTTGTTAAAGTCTTAATTATATCTCTGATCTCAGTGACACAGACTTTCTCAATTGGGTTTTCCAATGCATTATTTTCTATTTCGCAGTTCTGTTGCCCTATATCTTCACTTCCTAATAATTCTTTAAAAGAATTTTTTGCTGTTTCTCATGTTGACAATCTCCTTATTTTTACTCACCTTCATCTCTTTAAATACTAGTTTCATGGTTCCTGGAAAGTCGTTTTGTAATCTCTTCTCTTCTTCTGTTCTGATTTTATCTTTACTTTCCTTGACTAGTCGATTAACTTTCCTCTTTTTGTGTCTGTAATCACTTTTAAGCCTATTTCTCTCCTCGTCGCTAAGACCTGTGATATTTAACGTTCTCACGTACGCTGTTTTCTTTTCTTTTTGGGCTGCCTTAATTTCATCATGCTACCAAGCACAAACAGATTTTCTTCCTACTACCGCCGTGCCACATACTTCAATCGCAGTTTGAACAATGATATCTCGTAACATAGCCCACGCGCCCTCTATATCTTTAATGCTTCTAAGCGCCGCCCAAGTTGCCTCATCTATGCGTTCGTTTATCTTATTCTGATAATCTCTACGCACTTCCGGTTTCTGTAAATTTTCAATCTTGAGTCGCGTTTGTTTCGTTTTCGTTGTTTTCTTTCTTCTCCATCCCCGCCCTAAGTTTATTTTGGAACACAAAAGGATATGATCAGTATTGCATTCGGAACCCCTCATGACTCTGGTATCTTTAACTAGTTCTCTTAGTCTTTCATCCGCAATAACAAAGTCAATTATACTGCGGTTATTTCCTTTACACCAGGTGTACATGTAAATCATTTTATGTTGAAACCAAGTTTTTGTAATAAATAGGCCCTTGTCTAAGCATAAGCTAACTAACTTTTCCACGTTATAGTTTTGTCTTGGATCCCTGAATTTACCTAGAACCCTTTCTGTATCTGTGTCTTGATGTTGGACGCCGACCCATCCGTTCATATCTCCTAACAAACTTATTCTTTCACCTTCATCGCCAGTATTAATTGCATCATTTAAAGTTTCCCAGAAGGCGTCTTTGACTTCCCTCGGGTCACAATCAACTGGGACATAGCACGCTGCGATGAATAATCTTCTGATTCCTACCTTCATTCTAAGCAACAACAATCTGGGATATACAAAATCATGATCTTTGAAAAGCTGTGTTTCTCTTTCATTCATAATTCAACTGATCCCTTGATTACCATGTGATTCGCTACCTACTCCAGACCAGATTTCAAAACCGCCTTTTAACACCCCATTTTCTATGTTTCTGCATTCGCGAACCTTTTTTTTCGTCTCAGGTTCCTTAAGATCATTCACTCCTCTAGCATTCCAAGCACCTAGTCTCCATTCATCGCCTGAAACTCGACCTTCACGTTTGTTTCTATTATTCATAGTTTAAATGGTACACCCAACTACCACCTTTCTGTGTGTATTTTGTTTTGCGAGTCGACAATCATGTCCGAGTTCAGAAGTGATTCGTCGTACGGTGGAAAGTCATTGTTGTAATGTCAGTCCCACCAAAACTTCTGTTACTGGGAGAAGGGTTGGGGAAGGAAAGGAAACCGATAATCGCAATTGGTTGCTGTTTTATGCTGATAAGGTCACCAGCCTTCAGCAGCGTTTTATTAGATAGGAGTTTATATGTTACCATCTACCAATTTCTGGCCTACCTTTAAGCGGGGGACGAAAAACTCTTTTTTTTTCTTCTTCTAATACTGTAAAAATGTCTGTAATACTGCGTAAGTCTTGATTTATTGTTATCGAATTTTTTGAAAAAAGCAATGAAATATTATTATAAAATTCAGCGAAAATCATTAAATTTATCCTGGAAACTGTCGAAAAGCTCTAAAATGCCAGGATTTTTTTAAAGGGAAAAGAAAAGGTTGAAACTCCTTTCAGGCCATCAAAATCAATTGGAAATTTACTCAAATTGAAAGAAAAAAAAATTATTTCAGATAACATTATAATTATACAGGGTGTACACGCTGGGGCTTACCAAAAATTATGCAACCTGTCTCACACGACAATGCTAACCTTATGGCCGTGTATGGCGGATTGCATACTTTTTGGTAAGCCCCTGCGTGGACACCCTGTAATTAATTATAACCATAATGTCTGGAATCTCTTAAAAAAAGACCCAACACGTCGAAAATTCTTAGTAACGCAATTTTCTGTTTTGTTCTTTCAATTTACCTTTAAAGCATTAAAAGAGAAAGAATATATACCCCACCCCCCACTCCCCACCCCCAAAAAAACGCTCATTTGAGGGGCGACAGTACAACAGTTTTATCGAGCAAAGATAATTGCTTTATTATTTGAAGGTTTTAGTTTTAAAATCTTATATTTCAACAGAAAATTAATTGATATTATTGGTGTAAAAAAAAACTGATCAGCAAAGATAGACCACAGGATTTCTCGATTTTCTTTTCAATTTCAACCGGTTCAAGCAGTGATGCTAGAATAATTTTCTTTTCTTAAAGAGACAAAAGAATTGTCATCTGGTGAGAGTTCGTTACAAATTTCGTCGCCTTTCGTCTGTGGGTGTTCGAAATATAGAGTGTTTCAAGAATTTTTCGGATATACTCTCGATAATGTAAAAATCTCTGTAATACTGCGTAATTCTTCCTACAATTGACGCCGCGCTGTGATTTCGGTTGAGAGGAGCTGCGTTTCCGAAAGGCAAGGATGTCTTTAGTCACTCATGTACGAAAAAGTAGCATAGCGATATAGCCCCATGTGGGGTCGCTAGTCCCCCATCAGGCGCCTGCCCCGGTCGCGGACAGTCATTTTTTTCGAAAAAAGTAGAAAATTCAATGGTAATATTGCCAGATATCTTTCTTATCGAAGTATAAATCCAAAAAAAATTGGCAAAAGTTTAAGGGTTGGTTTTGTTAATTATAAACCTTTTTAACATTTTTCGGCGGACTACCAAAGAAGACTATAAAGGCTATTAGAATCCAACAGAAGCAACCAAAAATATCTCAATTAGGTAAAAAGTTATAGAGGCTTAAAGAAAAATATTTATGTTTTTTGATAAACAAAGTACACCATTTAAGCATGCATAACTTCTTAGAAATTTTATTTTAGCGAATCGAAGAAATACGTATCACCTAATTTCCTCTAAAAGATAACATTCAGTCTCCGAAGGATTCTGGGGATTCCAGCGTAGAACGCTGTCTAATTTGAAATGGACTCGGTCTAAAGGGTTTTGGGAAAAGCATCGGAAGTTGCCTTATGAGAAAAGAGAAGAAAATTTCACAGTTCACTTTTAACTTTACATTATTGTTGAGATAATCTTCCATATTCTTTACACCAAGAGTTTGATTGCATCTCGCACATAGATTTAATTAATCGTTGGTTCGCAGATGGACAAAAGATATTGCAGGAACGTCCTCGCCAATGCACCTGTGCCATTGCAATGCTAAGCGAAGAATTTTCTTCCTAAATGAGTTCTTGCATCGGCTAGGTCCCTCTATTCGCTGAACCTGTTTGACCTCTCAAAAATTATGGATGCGCACGCAATTATCGATTTTTTCCTTGATTCATACTGGTTTCACGTAATAGATATTTCATTAAGTAGCGCCACATCAATATTTTTCTCTGGTTCTGAATTAACGCCTGTATGCGTGACAAAAAACGTTTATCAGTGTGACAGGGTACCCGGGTGCCCATCCCCTTTTTTTACATTTTTAGTCATTCGTAAGAGGAAAACAAACGTGCTGGGCATAAAGTATCCATTGTGACTATTTGTCAAATACTCTCGTAGCCTATAGCACTCCAAGTTATATTCTGGACCCCATAATAAAATTCAAGTATCCCTTGAGACCACGCCTAAAGAAGCCTGGGTGGCTCAGATGATAGCGCGTCAGACTTCCATGCAGAAGGTATAAGATTCGATCCCTGAGACGGTGCCAATGGCAATTTTTCTATGTACGACTACCGGGGCTTCAGTTGTTCAGAACCCACCTTAAATTGTAGGTCCCCTCAGAAAAAACTGGTGTTGTACCTTGCGTAGCTTTAAATTAATTAAGTCTCAAGCTATCATGGAGTCTCAGCTTTGAACCATGTGCCACATAAGGGTTACTATCATAATATTTTAAAAATTTACAAATATCCTGAACTACTTCAGTGGCCTTAAAGACTTAATTACTAGAAGGAAAAGTAAATTATAGGAAGAAATACCTCTAAAAATTTTTGTATATAAAATTAGACAATACCCTTAAAATTATAAAAAATTAGGGCGATGTTGTTCTAACCATTTTATTGTATATACGAAAAAATGCACATATGTAGAGTTTAAGATATTTAAGATATTTTCAGTTTTTCAAAATTGCTTATTTTCTTCAGCATAAATATAAAAAAATTAGCCTGTGTTTGAACACTCACAACATTATAACTTAAGTTTGAAAATTTTTAAGGAAAAGAATAAAAATGAAGAAAAATGTAGGTATCCTCTGTATGCCTGCATCGCTCCAATAATAGTTCGTATCCGGGACATAGCTCAAGTTCCTTACATTTTAAACAGTACAGCTAAAACCTCCGCTTTCTGAAAGTAAAATATTACTTATTATTCAATACCAGTAACCTCCTTTGATACCATAATAGCACGCAGCGTTGCTATTTTGTTTGACTCATAAAGTAACCTCTCGCATCGAGATCTACAGACGTAAGATTCCCAAGTTTATCGATAATATACAATTATTTGTATTTATGAATTTTCACTTTTACTTTGAATTTTTGAATTTTCTTAAATATTTTGGTTCGCTTCAAAACTTCTTGAGATTGCCGTAAAATATTTAAAAACTAAAAAGCTTTTGAAATTTTTTAAAACCTCTTTAAATATTCTATTACAATCAATGGTATACAGAATAAAAAATTATTACAAATTTTCCTTAGAATCTTTGAATAAATGTAATTCCCAATAAATCCTTAAAAATTCTTAATAGAGCCATTTAATTTTTCATTCAAAATCTACAAAAATAATTTTTCAAAATAAAACGTCATTTGATGTTATCCCAGGAATTTTAGAAATTTTTTTTTTCTATTGTCTTGAAATAATTTAAAATTCTTAGAAAGCCTCTGAATTTTTCTTGAAATCTCTTTAAAATAGACTTAAGATTTAAATTATTTCCTATAACGCGCGCACACACTCATATAGTTAAAAACTAAGGTTAAACAACCACCGCAGGGCTTTAATGGGAGCAACTGCCATTTAAAAATGACACCGGCTCCCAGTAGGACCGCGGTAAATCACATTCATGGCCACGTCTCTCAACCGTGAGATGGGTGGTCACAGAGGACCATTTCGCTGGCCCAACCACCCAGGCAAATTCAGCTTTTCTTGTGCCAAGTATTTAGTGCAGAATTTGTTCAAATTTGTACAACTAAAATTAGAATTTTTGCAACACCGGAAGAACCTTATAACTCAAAAAACACTGGCCGGTCCAGCGAATAGTTTCGCTGGCCCCGAAATTATACAAAATCAACTTTATATAGGCGTATACTATTCGTCTTAATTTTTTCTAATTTGTGAAAGCAAATTCCACCCCTTTCAGGCTACCCCCTGCAAGACCCTGTAACCCCTAAAGTAAAGAAAATAACAAGTCCATATAAAGTTGATTTTGGATAAATTCGGGGCTAGCGAAATGCTTCGCTAGCCCTTCCATGGTGTTTGTCACATAGCGGATAGTTTTTTGGGGTTGAAGTTGGTGTCACAAATTCGAAAAAATTAAGGCGAATATAAGTCGCTCATATGAAAATGATTTTAAATAATGTCGGGGCCAGCGAAACGTTTACTGGCCCGGCCATGATGTTTGCCGCATAGGAGTAGTTTTTAGGGGTTGAAGCTGGTTGCAAAAATTTAAACAATTCAAGATGAAAATAATGCGCTCATACAAAGTTGATTTTGCATAATGTCCCGGCCAGCAAAACGTTCACTGGCCCAGTCATGGTGTTTTCCGCATAGAAGGTAGTTTTTAAGGGTTGAAGTTGGTTGCACAAATTTGAAAATATTAAGAATAAAATAATACGCTCATATAAATTTGATTTCGGATAATGTGGGGGCCAGCAAAACGTTTACTGGCTTGGCCATAGTGTTTACCGCATAGGGCGTAGTTTTTAGGGGTTAAAGTTGGTTGCAAAAATTTTAACAAATTAAGAAGAAAATAATAAGCCCAGATAAAGTTGATTTTGGATAATGTCGAGGGCAGCTCCCTTTTGGGGTTTTGGTACCGCTCCTCATTTTCTTTCTCCTTGGCAGTGAAGGTTTTTTTTCCGACGGGGCCGAGAATTCTACCAAGAATATAGTTCGTTTCTCGAAATCTTGGAGAACAATGTCAGGCCTCGAATGTGCGACGGAGACTGCTGTCCGAAAATCGTAGTTCCAGAAAATTTGGCACTTCTCGTTTTGGACAATTGACCCTATCTTCATTGGAGCGTTCGGCGTTCAGGTACTCAGCGTGTGCATGACACGATCTGCACCTATCGCTGGGAACTTTTTGACATAAAATGCTGTCCCGGTATGCTAAGGTGAAAATGACACCCTCCTGGCATGCGAAAATGAAACTCCCTGTACCTCAAATAAGCCCTTATGATCTGAGGAAAGCAAAAGCTTGCTCCTTCGACAAGGACTGTTTTTCTACATTCCTGTGAAAATTTCCGTGCATTTTCTTGTTGAGTAGCTCTTGTTGGAATTTTTGAACTTCTGATTTCATCACTTCGGCTTTCAGAAGTGAAGCATCTGGATCGAGTAATGCACTTTCCTCACTTCTGATGTTAAAATTCAGGCCAAGGGTCTCGGCCTCTTGCTCCGCGGCTTTATGAAGGAACGCTCCTTTACCAAATATTGTCGTGGTTCCTGACCATTTTTAGGAGAGGATCTCTGCCATTGGCTACGATACTATCTGTACTTAGAGCAATTTGGTTGTGAAGACACTGGTGATTTAGAAGTCCGCGTCCGCCTTGACGGCGTGAAATGTATAATCGCGGAACTGACGGATTGATATGCAAGCTTTTGTGCATCTGCATGTCCTTACGTATGGTGACATCAAGGGCCTTAAGTTCGTTCTTCGCCCATTAAACTACCCCAAACGAGCAGAGCAGATCCGGGATGGCATGCATGTTAGTCACAGGAGTGACCTTATGCTCGCGCTGGTTAGTTTCGCTACAGAGGTATCCAGAAAAATTTCATAGTGTGAGAGATAGAGGCAGAAGTGTGATGCAGAAAAGCAAAGGGCCCATGGAATCGCCCTAAAAGATGCCCATCTGGAAGGTGTCGTTGCTTGTTGTCACACGATAATTTCCAGATGAGATAGTCAAGCTAGTTTTTCAGAGAGGCATCAATCTCTCTATGCAACTCACTATGTGTGGATGCACCTTCAAGCTTTCTAATCCACAAATGATAAGTCTATGACAGGTTGAATCCAAAGCTTTCCGGTAGTCAATCCAGGCCATTGACAAGACGCGTTGATGGGCTGCAGCGTCTTTGCAGACACATCTGTCAATTAGCAGGTTCACTCGACAGCCTGCTACGCCTTTTTTCGAGCCACGTTTTTCGTACCTCTCACGCCACAGAGGCTTCATTCGCCGAACAATCATGTTGCTTAGGACAGCTGTCAAGATCTTATACGATGTGTTGAAACAAGTTATTGGCCTGCTATTCTCTGGGTTGGACAAGTTGCCTTTTTTTGGTAAGAGTATAGCAACTGATGGTCCAGAGGTCGGACTCTTGCGAGATTTCTCCATGAAGGAAGGCATCCATTTCAGCCAGACCTTGGGGCTTAGGAGGAACTTGCATGTTAATGTTCCTTCTTGTCCAGAAACCGTGATCTTCTCTTAGAAGGTGCCTGCTTCCCGCGGATGGTCATAATGTCGCTTCCTTATCTTCGGCTTCAACTTGATAAAGCAGCGATTGCGGAAGCGCTCTGCGTACATATCCATTTTTCCAGTGGCAGGTACGTTGATTTCGCAACGATTAAATCGAAACGTGCTGAAGCTCTGTGTATTTTTGGCACCATAAAGTATGCATACGCGCCATAAAGCTTCGGTCAACAGGGATAAGGCTGGCATCGTAGCAGTCTGGCAAGTAATCCTTGAGTTGATTCGTACACTCAATGTTGGCGTTTTACACGTTCGTCGTCGTGTTCCATCTAAATTATGTTCAGCACTCCGAACTCTAGGATAATCGGCATTGTTCGTCGACCCATTGTCGGGTGCTGTACGTGTTCGATCGTTTTGAACCGCATTCACAACTTTTTGGTGTTTTGGTGGTGTCATTGTTGTTCCCGTGAGCAGCTAGGGAAAGGGATCGTCCATACTTGTAGAACCCCGCATGCAAGGATAAGGCTGCAAACTCTGAGAGCTTGCCCGGTATCTCAGAGTCACCGCTTAAGACACCTCACCCAGGTGCCATTCAACTTTCGGCACGGTTGTCACGCCTCCGCTTAGGGGTTATTCCTTCGGGACTATCCCTGGACAATTGTCCGCGACTGCTTAATAATTATTGTAACCATATTCAGCAGCAACCCTTGGTACATGGACCCTCTATCCGCAACCCGAGGACGCGTTCGGTGGCTTTGTCATAGGCCCTTCAGTTCTATTCCAAAGGAATCGAAACCGAAACCGAAGATACATATATCTCTCACTGGGAGCAACGGCTCCCAGTCTCACAACCGTGAGATGGGATCAAAAAGTCCTTTTGGCAAAAACTCAAATTATGGACTGTTTTTGCGCTACGACGATTTAAAAGTCAGATTTGGTTACATATTTTTACCTGTGGAGTGGAATATATCGCAAACTTTTTTCCACCCTTTGCATTGCTTTCGTGTATGTTTATGCAGAAAAAGAATTTCACGGCGAATAGTGCGATGTAATAGCCTTGGAAGTGATAAGCGCTAAGCGTTCGGGCAAAAGGCTAGGCGCTTGGGCAACGCACAAAGCGTTCATTTAAGTGCATGTTATCGAGCTTCAAACACGAAATTCGATTTATATTATCAACAAGCGTTTGGTTGTCTGAATCGGTGACGCAGATAGCTAATTCACAAACGCATGACAAGCGCTACTTGGCATTAAAAGATTGCATCCTAACTTTGTCGCAAAGCCAGACAAAAGAATCGATACTCAGCGTTGCGATTTGGCACTGACCAACCAGTTTATGCCCAGCACTCAAAACTACCTTTGACAGAATTCTCGTTTCGTACCAACGCTTCCATCCTATCTTCAACGCTAATCGTTTCATAAAAGCACTCAGGCATCAAAATAAACTCCTAGCGTTGCTGTTTGGCTTTGATTCGCCAGTTTAAGTCAAGCAGTCTAAAGCACTTTATAAGCAATACTTATCTCGTATCCACCTTCCGACTTCAACTCCAACGCTAAGCGTTGCAGAAAGCATCCAAACAACAAAAAGAACTCCCAGCGGTGCAGTTTTCGTAATCATAAATAAATACCACCTGGGGTGGTTGCTGGAGAGCTTGATGAGTTACTCTTGAACGCTTAGCTTTGAAGGTATGATGAAAGCGTTGGCACGAAAGGAGAATTCTGTAAAAGGTACTTTAGAGTGCTTGACATAAACTGGTTGATCAGTGCCAAATTGCAAAGCTGGCTATCGATTCTTTTGCCGGGCCATTCAGCTTGACCGCTTTGCGACAAAGTTGAGATGCAATCTTTAAATGGCACGTAGCGCTTGTCATGCATTTGTGAATTAGCTATTTGCGTCACCCATTCAGACAACCAAACGCCTGTTGATAATAGAAATCGAATTTTGCGTTTGAAGCTCGATAACATACAATTATATGAACGCTTCGTGCGTTGCCCAAGCGCTTAGCGCCTCGCCCGATCGCTTACCGCTTATCAGTTCCAATGCGATTACATCGCATTGAGGATTTTTTGATCAGGAGAGCATAAACTAAAAAAATATCACAAACTTAGAAAATTCCACTAGGAACTTTTTTACCATGTATTTGGTGCGCGTGCATATTCTAGTTTTGTTAGTAATAATTTCTTCACTTACTGTTTGGTGCGCACGGACTGCAACAACCCCTAAAAAAATGACACCCCCACGGGCACGAGCCGAACGGCTGGCACTTCACATCTACAACAAGAAAAGCTACACATATTAGAATGAAAAAGGCTATGATTAAAATAATCATTTTTTTGTTGTTGTCAAAAACAAACGGAAGCTCTTCTGTTTCAGTCGCGACTTATATAGCAACTCTGCTTCCCCTCCCCATGAGGGAAAGTACATCATAGTTACCACGTGGAGGGGACTAGAAACTAGAACAAATATATACATACACAACGTGAAGCTAACAACAAAAACAATATAAAGCAGGAGAAACGTACAATTAATGCACGTGCATAATTTTTTCATTTAAAAAAAATATGAACGTTTTTTGTTATTGCTCGTAATCTGTTGATCTAAATATTTAAAACTACGTTTAATTGAACTTGGCCTAGTTTGTGCATCGCAGCTGTTTTTGTTGGAAATTAACTACTTTAAACAAAAACTTAATGATCATAAAAACAATTCTCAGGGTAAGTCCGGATGAGATGGCCGTAGTTTTTTCAAGGACCAGCTAAAATAAAACTGCATTTATTTAAATTATAATTATTATTTGCATTCAAACATTGAACATTACACTGTATGTTAATACAAAAAGATGTTATAATTTCTAATTAGATCAATCTTAAAAATAATAAAATTTAAAAATCATAACTGACCATCGCTCCCAGACTTACCCTA
>CAKNWT010089279.1:0-23594 GCA_932066315.1 Andricus coriarius | reverse complement strand
TGTAGAAAATTTGAAGCATATTTTAAATATCTGTTTTATTTCAGAAAAATATATTCACAAAAAGAAAGAGATTATTTAAAACATAGTTTTCTCTAATGTTCATTTATTATTTGTTAAAAGTAAGAAGGCAAAACAAAGTTAAAGGTTTTAGAAAAAAACCACAGCTTTCTAGCACTTATTTGAGAAAATATAGTTATAAACAATATTAAATTGCTTAAACAACTTTTTTGTTAACTTTCATTGATTATTACCTCACTAAGTGAAAAAAGGACAGAAAGGTAAAAATGACTGAAAAAACCGTAATTATCAGGCATCGTTATAGATGAAGATAGTCCTAAACAACCATAATTTGCTTAAACAATTATTTTTGCTGAATATAATTAATTATTAAGTCACGCCTAATGAAAAATAAACAAGCAGTTGAAGAGAACATTAAGCGAAGAAAATATTATTAACAATGATAATAAATTGTTTAAACAATTATTTTTGTCAACTTAAATTAATTATTACTTCACTCCAATTGAAAATTTGACAAAAAGCCAGAAATTAAAAAAAAACCGCATTTTTCTAGCATTATTCAAATGGAATAATAAAAACAATAATAAATTGTTTAAACAATTAATTTTCTTGACTTTGAATAATTATTTAGCTTATTTGAATTGGAAATTGGACTAAAAGTGCATTTTTTTAAAAACTGCAATTGTGTAGCATTATTCTAAGAGAATATTATTAACAATAATAATAAATTGTTCAAGCAATCGCTCTTATTAACCCACCGTTTACAGACTGGGGATTTTAAGGCACACACGATTTTTCAAACGGGAATGTCTCGTCTTTGGGAAAATATGGAAGTTCGATTCCCCCCTCTAAAAAATCTAGGTAGTAATAAGTTTAGGTCCTGTGAGTGGCGCTCCAGTTCGTCAGTTAACCTTTGAGCGGTGTACGGTGAAAGTGCGTACAGTGACATAAAAGACCGTGTCTGTAAACCGCGTTAGTTTTTTTACAAGTTATAGAACATTAAATGTTTTGCTTATTTGGTATTTTTTGATATTTATATGAGCCACATAGAGTATTCATGTAATCCTTGACAGTTGTTCAGTGGAAAAAAGAGTGTAGAGGTACACATCGAGAATCTGCTCCAATCGATCCTGTATATGATCGAGTAATAGTAAGGAGACCAAACGACTATACGCATGCGAATGAAAAATGAACTTGGAATTTTCGGACATAGTTTGGGGGAGGATGGAAAAATGCAGCTCGAATTTTCGGACATAGTTTGGGGGAGGACGTACGCTAAATTGTAAAGGAGTTCGCCTCGTTTTGAAGGGAATATCAGCAAGAAGTTTTTGATTGGTGGCTTCCTGGCGGTAAATTTGAATCATGACCAACCCACCAATCAAAAAGGTCCAGCAGATATTCCATTCAAAATGAGGTGAACTCCTTTACATTTTAGCGTACGTCCTCCCCTAAACTATGTCCGAAAAAATGGCGATAAATTTTGGACACACTGTTTTGTCTCCTTACTATTACTCCATGCTGCATATGAAGCTGATAAAGCTGACAAAAAGACATTTTACTGTTGTGCCTCCTGCGGTAAGGCAGTGCGCGAAGAACACCGCCCTAATAGCACGGAACGTTCCTGGGACATTCCGCGGGAACTTTCGGAACATTCCAGCGGAGCGTTCCCGGAACGTGTAAAATGTCCGCCCCCTTGGGAAAGTTCCAGTGGGACTTGAGGGGAACTTTCCATTATTGTTATTTTTAACAACAATTATTTCGTAAACCGTGAGAGGTAGGTAAAAATGGATGTCATTTTTGAGTTTTGAGTACCGTATATACTACACTATAATATGATATCCGCATCATACACTGACATAGATTTTGACCTATCACTCACGGTTCACGCGATATTTATTGATAATAATAACAATAACGCTCATTTATGTTTGGAACGTTCGAGTGGAACGTTCCCCAGCGGCGAAAATTTTACACGTTCCGGGGTCGTTCCTGCAATATTGCGCTGGAACGTTTCGAAAGGTCCCGCGGAACGTTATGTGCTATTAGGGCAAATACATTTCTGTAAAGATTGTGCAAACTGAATGTTTTTGAGTAAATTTTACTATTTCCGTACAATAAATATGCATTAACATTCAATATTCTGCTTTTTCTATGGAATCACCTGCATGAATCACTGTAAAATATTTTCATTTTTCAGGTCTTCAAATAATTTAAATTGTTGAAGCCGCCGCTAATGGGCCTGTATTTTTTTCGAAGGTCATAGTTTAAAACATTGCAACGCTTTTTTTTAAATTTATTTGTTGCATAAAAATGGATTTATTTTTGTGTGGGTTCGAACAAATTTCCGGGCTGTCTCCATAAAAATTCGAAAACATTTTCATTGGACCACTCTATTGTCACAATCATCTGCCGTGTACGTGGGATGGCCATAGAAGGCGATTTTAGCCCCTATCATTGTTCACACCCAGAAAACGCCGCACTATGCGGCACGTGTTCAGCAATACTGCCTTCTGAATTAGATGTAGCGAATTTCGAGCTACCAGCTCTTCCAAGTTTTGTACGCACCTCGCATGAACGTTCAATGTGGAGGAGATTACGACGGTTTGGGTGGGGACCTTGTTCACTCTCCACACGGTCAGGATCTTCTGCTTTAGCTCCGAATATTCCTGGATCTTCTCAGTATATCGGAGCCTACTATTATTGTTAAGGGGAAGGCTTATATCTATTAATCTCATGTGTTGAGCACGTTTATATAACCAGAGGACATTTGGACGATTGTGTCTGACTAGGTGGTCAGTCAGAATAATCCTGTCCCAGTAAAGGAGATGGTGTTCATTCTTTTGTACTTTAACTGGGCTATATTTGTAGTAAGACTAAGGCGACCTGAAAAAGTAGTCTCAATTACCTTTTTAATTGAAGTGTGGAGCGGACCCCTCGCTTGCAATATGCCAAGGTACCTGTACGATTCTTCATCTGTCATCGCCTCAGTCAGAGAGCTCAGTTTCGACCCTCAGCTTCCATAAATCTTTATCTCGTCCATGTACAGAAGGGAAGTGAGTTGAGACTCAGCCATTCTCACCTCAATTTTGAATCCATATGACGTGTTTTTGTGTGTCCAACTTAGTGGGTTCAATCATAAACAAACCCATAGCACAAGCGTGATCCACAAATTGAATGACCCGTGGACAGATCTTATATGTCTTAAGTATCTCAAGTAAATAATTTTGGGGTGTTTAGGGAAACGCCTGTTGGTAGTCAATGTAGGCCATGTGCAAATTGCGTTGGTGGTGTTTTGCATGCAACACATCCACACTGTCAATCGTCACTTGATCCTTGCCACCACGGGAGCCTCGACAACAAACTTATAGAGGGTCGAGAGGCAGGTGATTGGACGGTAATCCCTAGGACTATCAGCATCCATACCTGGCGCCTTCCAGTTGTTAGCCTTCTTTAGGATACGAGTTACATCGAAGGCCGAGATGGATAGACTATTCATCCCAGGTAATCGTGCAACTCTGTCCTTTTTTAGACGGAGCCACGTCGTGTCCAGTTGACATGACCGATGAATACCCCAGATGCTCGAGCAATATCTGGCCATTTCCTCGGCTCTAGGTGGTTCACAATAATTTTGAGTCTTGTTTTTGCCATCTGCAAGTTTGCAATAGAAACGTTTTTCGTCTGCCAAAAAAGTTCTATTGTCATTTCTTCTGGCGGTTGCAGTCTTTAATCGTCGCAGTCGCGCTGACAGGATCATAAGCCTCTGTTTAGGATCGTCAGTCCGTTCGTCCAGGTTCGTACATGTTCTTGAATTGATGTTATGTAGGCGAAGAATCTCCTTCATGTGGCAAGTCAGTCTGCGAGACCGATTTTCCTTTCAAAATTGGTACAACCGTCCCAGTTCTGTTCTTATTTTACTAATATCGTCTTAAGGTCGAAACTTCCATGGAGGGTCTGACACCTTTCTTGGGGCATAGTTGTTAGTAGCCCGGCCTCTGAGTTTTGTGCTCATCGTCCTGGCACACGCGACGGCAGCGCTATATACTAAAGTCTGCACCTGCAGCAAGCTCATATCCTGCTGCAAAAACAGAGGCAGTATCTCGGTGTTCAAGCTGCCAACTAACCGGAGAAAATCCTGGTTGACTCTAAATTTCGGCAGACCGTTTCTTATTTATGGTTCTTGATCTGCGAACTGTAGGATGGCATGAGTCAAGCACACCATGAGAGGCAGGCTTTCCTCATTGAGATCTTCAATGAGTTCAGCAGGAGCAGGGGCAGGCTCCAGCGTCCATAGCGTCTCGTGTCACGCGTGTATGAACCTTCTCTTCCACCGCATCTGCGGTGTGCGCTACAGTTTCTGCTAATTGTTGTTGGGCCTGTTTTTCGATGTTACTTATTTCGACCACGGATATAAGGTAGTTGCGCCTAATGGATCTCAATTAATCAGCAAGATGTTGTTCAGTCACTCTATCGGCCAGCTCGAGATGAAGACCCACGAAGAGACGATGTTGTTCGCCCCTGACGGCTCTTCCCCGCGCCGTTGCTCGAAAGTGACATCCGATCACGTCTTCATTCATTTCCGGCGTCCACTTCATCCTCTTTTTGGCCTGCGCACCCTGGAGTTGTTGACGGAATGCATTTTCAACCTCAGATCTTATTAGGTTGATGGTTCTTCTAGGGAGGAGATTCCCGTCTATTATCTTACACCTTCGTTCTTGAATGTCGTCTTGAGTAACTGTCCTAATTTGCGTGGAATTCCCTACAAATTCTGGCGAAAGGCCATCCCGTCAGGAGAAGTTGTGGTCGCTCCCATCTCGTATTTAAATTGGCAGCGCATCAAGTACTCATCATGATGGGTTTGAAAATTGATGTGCTGCCGTGGCATTCCTATGGAAGTGGCCAGCTGGGGGCTGGGGGGCAGGCGCAGCTGATGTTCTGCTGCTTACCACTTCTTTTCCCTTCTCTGACTGGTAGTAGTCCCTTCGGGTATCTCGGTGAGATCAACCTGTCTATCACGTAGCTCACCACCACCGGCTTAAATGCTGCCACCCCCAGCGGTGACACCAGGGGCGTCCTGACGATCCTCGCAAAGCGACCAACGACGATATATATTTCAAAGATTCTCCATGGAATTATGGGATTTTGGTGCTCCTGTTTAGTCCTTTTTCGTTTTCTGCCTGTTTGGTATGGGAAACATTGACAGTAACAATGCGATAGCCAATATAGCCGTCAAATTCATGAGAGGAAAGCTCAAGCCCTACCCTGACGCCAAGGCGAGAACACCTTTGGTAGGGTTATTATTATTATTATTATTATGTTGGCCCACCTTCCACCCACAGGTACTTATGACCTAGTACTTCGCTACTAAAAACAGTCGCGAAACGTGGCAAGTGATTAGTAGATTCGTTGGTGTCAGTCGTTGTTTCGGAACTCTATATTCTGCTTGCGCATTTATCATAATTCGCGAGTATACACACTGGAAAGCCCGTCTATAGGGGTCTGATAATCGTACTGAAGAGTCCTATAGGAATCCAACATTAATCCCGGAGAGCCCATTTATAAGGTTCCAATATTTATCCTGGAGAGTCCGCTTATACGGATCCAACATTCATACTGGAGAGCCCGTTTATAGGGATCCAAAAATTCATCGTGGTGAGCTCCATAGGGATCAAACAGTCATAGTAGAGAGCCCATTCATAAGGATTCATATTTCTTACAAACCCTGACGCTTATGTAATCTTGTTGTGTCCCCTTGTGAGCCTAAGCGTGACCTCAAAGCCCTCTCCATACGGCGAGGCCACGCGCGTGACTGCCAGACGTTTCCCCGAATTTGCAGGACAGTGACAAAGGATACGAATAGCTGTTTCATCCTCCTTTCGCACATGCGACAAAGGGGGATATATGCGAGCCCTATTTTGTGTCTGTGAATGCTGAGATTTCTTGTGCTACAAACATTTGTTAGGAACTTCACTTCGTTCCTCTCGAGCTCGAGTGTTTTCTTCGTTCGATCAGGGTTCGAATTTAAACTCATGAGTGGTTTGGCCTGTCTGGAGTTAGTGGCCATCCTCCACTCCTTCTGATGTTCCTCGGTCAGTCAACTGTTGATTTCTTCAATGAGTGACCCACTGGAAATACCTGAAACTGGTTCAGGACCATTGTGAAGTTTTCTCTTACTGCTAGTTTTCAGCGGCGGACTGGCGTGGACCCTCAGGGTGGGCGCCCACCCTCGCCCCTGTTGGTGTGGCGCCCCTAAGGACACTTGGGCGCCCCCTAGAACAGCATTATGTACGAATATATTTTTATAAACAAAGATATTGAACAATTAATAAAGCGCAACCAAAAATCTTCTTATCTCAGTCTTATCTCAGTTTCCTATACTGCTGGATCAGCTAATTAATAATTGATAAAGTATTTTTCAGAACAGATTTTACATGTTTCTGTCATTTATTGACTCAAAAACTACAATATTCCAAAATCTTAATAATATGTGAAAAAAATCAATTTCTTATCTCACAAAATTAACCGAACAATTTTAAAGTGTTTTAGGAAAAATATTTTCATCAATTGCTGGAAATATAACCTCTAAACTACGTTAGTATAAATATAATATTACATATATATTATGCAAGGTTGAAGTTTGCCAAAAATTTTGACAGGATTTGACAAAACCACTAGTTAAAACCTAAAGTTTTGAATGTTCAAATTAACGATTCCAGCTCTCTCAATATTTTCTGAATAAACAGAAAGTTTAAGACTTATTATTGATTTTTTCAAACAGTAGAATAATAATTTCAATCATAACATCAGGATATAATTTAACACAACTTGACAGAATCGTTTTAGTAGAATTTCATTAAATTATTTTACATCAGACTTATTTGATAGATTTTTTAAACTATCGAATGAAAGTATAGCATTGTTTTCTTAAATATTGGACAGTTTGGTTGCTGCGTAAGAAATGAAATTTTGAACTTTTCTAGGGCATGATGCAGCAAAGTTCAAAGAAATTTATAAACTATTACATTCATAATATTGTATTCTTACGATATGTGGAAGGCCCAAATTACTTGTTTGAAGGCAATGTATAACAAGTTCTAAAAACAAACAGAAAGTACATGAAAAGGACCTGCCTATGTATGTATAGAACCCCGTTTTTTTTTGCTCATCAAAATATGTTTCGGTAAAAAGGCGCCCCCAACCTTGTCTCCTACCCTGCGCCCAGAGACCCAGTCCGGCGCTGCTAGTTTTGCTAGTCTGTCATTCGGTTTTCCATCGCTAGATTGTTCAGTGCTTCAAATCATTCCCATACTAGTAGCGACGTAGTCGTTGTTTCATTCAGGGGCATAATAGCAGCCCTGCTGTCAGAGCAGATACGGATGTTTCTTTTGTTGCCGTACGGCTGAACCTTGTAGGCGTACTGGAGGCGTCTGGTTCCTGAAGCCATCTGTAATCCAGTTATCTCCATCACTAGGCAGGTGTGCCTCGCCGTTAGCACATTCCTCTCGTGGATATTTAATCTGCCGCCAGCCTTCGCAGCCACAGCTGTGTAGATTTCGACTTAGAGGCACCAGTGACGCCTCTTAGAACCAGTCCTCTGATTCTTTTTATTCGAGACTTCACAGTGGATAGTTCGACCCTTCTCCACAAGTCCACCGCCGCATAAGTTAGCCTGGGCCCCAGCTTTTTCCTATCGCTCTTCTACAGAGCCATAGGGTCACTACGAGCCTTTTGCACATGTTGTCTTCCCAATTTCAGTGTACTCGTGGTTCCCCAGTTTTACCGTCTGATGAAGACAACCGCGTCCGTCTTAGTCAATTGGGTGAGCAATCCAGTCTTCTTGCACCAGAAATCCACCATCCCCAGTGGAAACACTTTTTGTAATTTTTCCTACACCTGTGCTTGCTGCATTTCCAAAAATAGCGCATCCAGAAGCCGGCCATGCATGATGACCAGTATATCGTTCGTGTAGCCTATAACGTCATAGCCCTGACTCGTGAGTTGATGAAGCAGTTTGTTGACTACCAAATACCACAGCATGGGCTATAAAACGCCTACCTGCGGCCATTCCGAGTCAACAGTTCCACATAAAGTGATATTCCCCTTATTCGTTGTTAGGTTCCTGTTTCCCAACATGTGGCAGGTCCATTTCATGACTGAATTTGGCACACCATGTGCAATCATGGCTGCCCTGATCACCGCTCTGGAGGTGTAGTTAAAGAATCTTCGTTAACCACAAAGGTTCTAAACGCGAAACCTTTCTGCTTCAGTTGCCCTTCAATTAGGTTTACTGCTCAGCTTAGGGCCGTTTCCATCGATTGACCAGCCCTATAGGCATGTTGCTCCTTGTGAAGTGGCCTCTTTGATGAGACTTTGTCGCGGATATATCTATCCACAAGTTTTACCACCGTTTTTAGTAGGAACGATGTTAGAATTCAAATTTTTATCAGAAAAAAAGATCACTCTCACTCTACTGGGATTCGAAGGGGAGATCAACTGATTTCCGGTCAGGTGCTCTAACCAATTGAGCTACAGAGGGATCAGAGATAGATACTAATCTTCTGATATACGCTAATTTAGCAAGGTGTTACACAATAAATTTAAGTAGGAATCTGTATTATCATCGGAGATGGTAATTTTTCAATCGGTTGAGAAGACCAACCACACATCCTGCGGATAATGGAAATTGAACTTGAATTAAACGATGTTAGACTGATTCGACGGAAATCCTTAGGTGAAGTATAACCGGTCCTGCCTGTTTTCGGAATGAAGACTACTCGCATATCTCTCCATACCGTCGGGACACAACCCAGTGTCAGACTAGCCCTAGAAAGTTTCACGAGCGGCCCTATGATGGTCTGTCCAGCCTTCTGTAAGAAGACCGGGTTTATGCCACCCGGACCAGGAGACCAGGACTCAGGAATCTGCACAAGTAGGAGTTGTTTGTGACCTCCTTATGTTTCCTCTTCCCTGAGGCCGATAGTGCCTGACGGTTTGTCAGAACCACCCACTTTGAGGTCTGCACCTACCCAGGGCCTTGTCTTGGCCACTGTATTTTGCAGCAAAGCTTCAGCCGCCGGGTCGGCTACGACAAATAGGAAGACCTGTCCCCTGCAGAAGATCTCCCGCTGCTGGGCTGTCTTGCACCTCTTTATAAGCTTAGCCCCCCCCTGTTCTGGCTCTCAATGCTGGTAGTCGGCATTGTAGTTGCTGATACTCTAGCCCCTGAAGCCAAGCGTTTAGTCTGATGCGCTTACCTCCTCAGTTTCCTTTTTAGAGAACCGTTGATGCTTTTCTTTTTTTGGGGGGGACTCATTGGCCGCTCCCGTCTCCATAGCTTCATTCAGAGGGACCTTCAATCCCCCAGCTCCGAAAAAGCCGTGCGCATAACCGCCGCTTGAGTTTATCTAGCTGGAGAGACAGATTGACAGAAAGGAATTATGTTAGACCCATTCGGATCGAACCCCTCTCCCCTCTCTGCCATCACCATTCCTCCTTCTTCCTTCTTCCTTAAATTTTTTTTTTGTTTTGCGTAGTTTATTTTCGTCCCACGAGCAGCTAGGGAAAAATAAGGGGTCCGCCCCTGCAGAGCGCTTTTTTGAGGTTCTGTCTCAAAATCGTAGAACTTTGGATCGGAAAGACCTAGAGGGATATTTTTTTGTTTAAATTAAAGAAAAAACCTTTTCGAATATAGAAAAAATATAGAAAAAGTAAAAAAAAATTCAGAATTTAAAAAAGCCATATTGGATCCGTTATTTTTGATTTTTTTAATTTTGACCCTGAATTTGAAATGAGCGACCCGAAAAACCACCTTATAGACAATTTTAGTCAAATCGATTTCCTTTTACAATGTTGTTCCGCCATATTGGATCCACCATTTTTAATTTTTTAATTCTGACCCTGGATTTGAAATAAGATACCTGAAAAAAATCGAGTAGCATTCTTTAGTCAAATCGGTTTCCTTTTACAATGTTCGTCCGTTATATTGGATCCGCCATTTTGAATTTTTTGAATTTTGACCCTAGATTTGAAATCAGCGACCCGAAAAACACCCTTGTAGCAAATTTTAGTCAAATCGGGTTCCTTTTACAATTTTGATCCGCCATATTGGATCGGCCATTTTGAATTTTTCAATTTTGACCTTGGATTTGTAATCAGTGACCTGAAAACCCAACTTGTAGCAAATTTTAGTCAAATCGATTTCGTTTTACAATTTTAGTCTGCCATATTGACTCCGCCATTTTGGATTTTATCTTACAACGATTCACATATCAGATTCGGATCGAGCATGTAAATATCTATATAAAAACATGTATAGCATATAAAATTTAAAATCTAAGCGTTTTTAATATTCAATAAAGGATTTTTTTGGCCAAAAATGCACATGGGTCACTTCTACTTCGTTTATCTTTCCCAAGCTGTTATAAGCAACGCTGTGGGATAGCTTGTTAAAATATTGTCTACAGATGGCATGACTTTCCAAACAAAATTTTCGGTTGCAAGAAGCAATACTTCACATCACTATGTCCAGAATTTTGGAACTAAAGAACCAGTCAACCGTTTAATCAAACTTGGAACGGATATAAAAGCTTAAGAAAATGAAGAACACAATGATGGCATAACTTTTATTGAATGAGCTTTCCTGCAGGGATTGATGAAACTCTTGCTGAAGAAAATGCACGGAGTAGAGTTGAATTCAGATCCTGGAGAGAAGACATCTTTAGGTGATAAAAAAATTTCGCCAGATTCTAAATATTTGCATTAACCTTGATATTGATCTAAATTCATCAACATATCCAACTCTTGTCCATTTTGCAGCCAAATATGTCGACGAAGAAACTTTCAGACTAGTTTTACGCTGAAACAAAAAGTTTGACACTAATGCTTCAAATCCTGATTACCATGAATTATTTCATGTTTTGATTTGTGCAAATAAATAAATTTTAGTACAGGAGATTCTCAATTTGGGATGGAATATAAATCTTCTACGATGTTGTAAACGAACTGTGCGAAATTATGAAAAACAATTTGAAACTTCTGCGTCAATTTTTAGACCCCGGATCAGGTAATAAGAATCCGGAGGGAACTTCACTTCTTCATTAAACGATTTGTTGCACTCCTAATTACATCATCAAAAGTACATTAACGCTCGGATTAACGCAGGACGCTTGGATTTAATGAAGATTCTGATGAAGTTTAGAACTGACTTGGAAGCAAGGGATGACGAATTCAAGGTGAAAAAGTTATATATAGCTTACATGCAGTGGACAAAACACTGATATTTTTCATTTGTTTTATACAGAAAGAATTGATGTTTCTCACTACTTCTAGAAAGAAGAATTCGCCTTCTTTATTTCTGGCAGAAAAGAAAGCAAAGGAAGTAGGTAAGAATGGTAATTCCTGAATTCTATTGAGAAAAATAAAAAACCATTTTCCTTCTGTGCCAGGACTCGAACGCTGGATCCTTAGGATTAAAATTGAATACTAGCCAAAGCGCTACGAAGACTGATAACTATTTTTTCTTTTTCGAGTATTTTACTTGAAACCAGTTACCCTCTTCACTCTCCGTTTCCGCTTCCAATTCATTATTGAACTTTGTATATTCTAATATCCTTTCTAAGATAATGGGAGACTTTAAAATGTTTTATTATATGGTAAAATCTCGCAGAATAGTTTAAACTCTACCAAAATAATGTTCAACTTTCCGCGAATACCTCTATGCCCCAGCGATTTTCGCGAAAAAAGTATTTAATAATAATGATAACAGTTACATGGAAATTTTTAAGTAAAATTAAGACCCATTTTAAAAAACCGTGTATTATTTCCTATAGGTTAAAATAATTAAAAAGCCTAGTAGCATAACATTCTGGTCTTTTATTGCTTATGAAACGTAAAGTGAGTACTAAATTCGTTATTTTATAATACTTTTACACAAATCGACTATTCCGAACACTTTTTCTTGTAACTTCATGAAAAATAACTTTGTTCATACTGTGAAAAATAAAATATGGTGATCGATCCACTGTAAACACACGAGTTTAGGAATAAGAACAATTTATTTTCTCATAAAACAGTTAAATCTGTATAATCAGCACTACGAAATCCTTTGTATCACATTTGCATCATGTAGTTTATTGTATAACCTTTAGCTTGACGTTATTTAACGTTAGGAATTTCGTCAAATTTAGGCCTAATAATGCTTGGAAAATTCCCGAACAACTAATAGCGACTCTCCCGTAATAGTACAGAGTTAGTCGGGATTAAGAATACTTATAGAGAAATACTGTGTGAACGTCTTTTTCAAGAAGTTGTATGCAGGTGAAATTCCGAAAAATAAAAACTGTGACATAGAAGAGGATAAGTTAGAAAATCCCGTGAAAAGTGACGAAATGGGGATTACTGTCTTCGAAATCATGTTTATTATCATGAATTTGAAGAATGTTTTTTTTTTTTTTTTTTTTTTTTTTTACGAGGGCTGGTGAAAAATGTTCTTATAACACACCGAGAAGGGTCCGCACTCCTCGGTAGTGTGGGGATGCTGATGTCGTCACTACAACGATCTTGATATATATAAATATACATAAAGATCTTAATTTGATCATTATAGTGACGCCATCAACGACCCACTAAAAAACACCACCCTTTCTCCTTGGCATGATTCCCCCCGGAACCGCTTTCGCATTACTTCAGGGGGTGCCGTTTATTTGGCCGTGCCTCGGCCTTCATCTTCTTTGCCAGCTTGGTCTTCTCCTATTATACTGGGCAACTTGGTGGACCTGCCCAGCTACGCTTCTAGCTTGCACGTCCAAGAGGCTTCCTCAACGTGGCTGCCTCTCTGAACGCCAAGCAGCTCCTTATTCCCGGGCGATAGTCTGTCCGGGGCTTACCTTCCTTTGCGGCGCAGAGGTAACACTGCGGTGTGTTTTCGCATACCGCAGCTTTATGCCCCTCTTTGCCGCACCGCCAGCATGAATTAGTCCGATCTGGACCCTCGCAGTTCGCTGCCATGTGGAAGAAGCCTAGGCAGCGGTAGCATCTTGTCGCCTCCGCCTTCTTATGCACGCGGCAGGACACCACCCCACCTTCAGCTGTCCTGCATGTAGACGTTTTTTCGCCTGTTCTTCTGTCACTCCCACGTATGCCTTCAGCGTTCCCCTGAAGGTCCTTTTCGTGAGAGTGACTTGTAACTGCTCAGGTGATTCTGCTCCAAGGCATTTCCTGACCGCAGCCTCAACCTCCTCCGCAACAGTTGTGGTGTCGAGGTCCAATATCTCGACCTCAGTACGAGGGACAAGCTCCCTCACACTGCCCCCCTTTCCGATGGCCACTCTAATAGCAGCGGATAACTTTAATCTGCCGTCCGCTGCAGGTCCTACTTCCACAAGGACCTCGCCGTTCCTGGTTTCTCTGACACCCTTAATTTTAACACCAAGGGTGTCAGGTTTCACCTTACGTTTAAGGTCCTTGAGGACCTCTGCGTAGCTTAGACCCTCGGCCGGTTTTATAAGAACCGCCTCGGGTCTAGCTCGCCTCTTTTTCACCTTCTTCTTTCTTGCTTGGGTTGCCTGTGTAGGCATCCCTTCCTCGTCTTTCTTGGGCGTTGAGGTCGTCACCGTAGCAGGACGGATCCTCGGCCTCTTGGTCCTGGTCTTAGAAGGACTCTTCTCCACTGGACTCAGGGTGGTCTTCCTCTCTCGCTTCCTATCACGGGGAGTGGGAGCTGTCACGGCTTCGTAAGTCTGAGTCCAGCTTTCGTCAGTCTTCTTCATGACCTTCTTCTTTTGCGTCATGGCCCTCGTTCTGGCAGTTCGTCCAACATTTTCGATCAAATCTCTATGAAGCCCTTCGGTCGTCATAGAGTGATCGCGTAGTTGGTCCACGAGTCGCTCCGCTCGTTCCAGCCCGCCTCTAATTGGAAGCCACATGTTCCTCTTAGCTTTGCTGAAATCCACCATTTCTTTTATGGTGCCACGCAACTCTTCAAAAAGACCATACGTCTCTGAGAGCTTGGCATTCATGACTGCGATGTCCATCTTATTGACGGATACTTCCACCTCCTCTGTCACGTCCAAAGGACCACCCAACTCCTCACACACGCTCCTGTCCAAGTATGTTTGTTCCCCCCCCCAAATCCACGGGAACGGCACTGACCACCGGGGCTTGCACCCGATCGGAATCAGTGGGGAGATTGCTACTCCCTTGGGGTATATTGTTTGAAACATACTCACTCATGGCTGGTTTTAATTCGGGGTTCCTTCCCCTAGCTGGTTTTTGTCCGCCCCGGGTATTTGATTTCCCCGGTACCACCGATATCTGGGAGGCGTTCCCCTATCCGCAACCTGGGGAGGGGCCCGATGGAGGACCAGCAAACCCCACACGGGATTTGAAGAATGTTAAGGCAGGTGGTGTGGATGGAATTACCACTGATTGGTTGACGAATATTTCTTTTTGCAACACCCACCTCAAAAGTAAGTACTCCCATACCTCTAAATGATGGGGAAAGTGCTGTATTTAAATGAGCAATTTGAAATATAGTCATGTTGCACACTGATCGGCTAAGTTGCGTATGCACACTTGAGAGATAAGTAAATGTTCACACTGGCAGAGTATGGAGGTTATTTTACAGAACTGTGGCACACTGAGCGGCGCCCTTAATCAGTCAGGAACGGAACTACACTCAGTTACTGATTCTGTGCTGTCCGACGAAGTGTCGGCTTTGAGCTTGACTACTTCTGTCTCGCCTCCTGAACGTCCGCCGACGGCCTTGACGCTCTCGGATAGTCAGTGCCGTATCAGAAGTTGTTTACATTGCGCTTCTCTGGGCGCTACTGTGCAATTTTGTGCCGGGTTCAGAGACTACATACGTGGTCCTGAGTGTTGACAAGAAAAAACGTGTTTGATTCTATGCCGACCAGACCCGAGTCCGGCCTAGAATAAGGACCTGAGTGTATTTAAAAGCTTGAACTAATTTTCCTGCAAATATACCGTTAATTTTTATGAAAATTTTACTTTGATTCTTTTAACAACATTATACACAAATTTGCCTAAACAGCACCGTTCGAGATCAGAAGTTTGGGGACTTGGTATAAGAAAAATCCAGCAAAAATCGCATGTGATACATATATATATAGCGCAGGCAATTACTACTCGTGTAAGTGCAGCATTTGCCTTCAGATCACTCGTCATTCCAAATTTTGCTTCGAGCATCCAGGACATGCTGCACGTTTCACACTCGTTGGCAATCGTCTTTTTTGCACACTTCTATCAGAAATAATAGCTATTTTGTGACTGAGAGAGTCTTCAGGGCCTTCAGGAGTGAATACTCGAGATGAATAATGTTTGATGCATTTTGCTCACCCCTGATATTGAAGTCAAGGCCAACTATTTCAGCAGCCTTCTCTGCTGCTTTGTACAGAAACGCTCCTTTGTCCACTTCTTCGTGTTTCCTGACCATTTTAAGGAGATAGGCTCGTCCATTTACGACTATACGTGCTGTACCCAGAATAATCCTGTTGTGGAGACATGGAAGATTATGTATTCCGCGACCACCTTGACGGCGTGAGATGTAAAGTTGCGGAACAGACGCATGCTTTTCTTCATGCGCATAACTTGTCGTGATCCGATATCGAGGGATCTGAGTTCGTCCTTCGCCCATGGAACCCCTGCAAATGAATAGAGTACTACTGGGGCCGCAGTAGCATGTTCTGTCGGATAAGCCCAGCTGAAAATTCCTGTACAGGAACCTCGGAGGATCCTGCACATGTTCCTGTACAGGAAACTACACACGAACATGTACAGGTAATCTTGACGGTTCCTGTGCAGGAATTTGGCGAAGGAAAAAGTACATGATCCTGCGAAGGAACCTGTACCAACAAAGGAACATTTTAATGATCCTGTACGGCTTCCTGTACAGGTTCCATTGCGAAGAAAGTTAAAGCGCAGGTTCCTGTACAGAAACGTGCATATAATCCCTCAGAGAAAGACATCAAAGGAACCTTTAGAAGGATCCTTTACAGAAACACGTATAGGGTCCTTTGCAGAAAGCCATCGGGAAGACTCATGTCGCTTACAGCTATAAAGTTGCTTTCCTTTTATTCCTTTGAAAATCCAACTCACCATCGAGAGAGCCAAGCAACTAGCGAACCCTCGCGGATTAGTTCCTAAGCAGGTTCATGTATAGGATCCTGAACATGTTCCTGTACATGAACCCACACCTCCATTGACTCTGCGAAGGAACCTGTACAGGATCATTCACAGGTTACCTTGTATACAGGTTCCTTTGCAGGATCATGTACAATCATGGCATCAATCTCTCTATGCACCTCACGAGGCGTGGATGAACCTTTAAGCTTTCCAACAGACAGAGCATAAGTCTATGGCAGGTTAAATCGTAAGCTTTCCGGTAGTCAATCCAGATCATCGATAGGTAGCGCTGGTAGGATGCTGCGTCTTTGCAGACACATCTATCGATGAGCAGGTTCTCCCAACATCCTGTTACGCTATTCTTTGAGTTGCCCATCTTTGGGAGGAGCACTGTGCATCCTCCCACCAATCACTCCGGAATAGGCTGTTCCGACTTAAGATACGAGGTGAAAATGCGGGCCAGATGCTGGTGGGTTGAAGGAAAC
Source organism: Andricus coriarius (assembly GCA_932066315.1). Taxonomy (NCBI): domain Eukaryota; kingdom Metazoa; phylum Arthropoda; class Insecta; order Hymenoptera; family Cynipidae; genus Andricus; species Andricus coriarius. The sequence continues at coordinate 6,954 of CAKNWT010089279.1, read as the reverse complement.
TTCTTCAAGCAGAAGGTCTTGGTACCATCTGATCCCGGAGCGGAATAGTTTAACATACCTCTTAATACTTTTTTCATCTCCTCGGTAGTGATAGGTGGACATTCCTCTTCACGTGTTGTGAGGGTAGTACACAGCTTCTTAAAGCTATTTATGTTCTTTCAGTTTTCTTTCAGTGGATGCTGGACTTCATAGACTTCTCTCCAAAATGCCTCGACCTCCTCTGATTCGGGCGGGTGGTCGACAGTAACTGAAGGGTCTTGGAAAAGTCGAGATGGATCAGACAGTACACGTATTCTATCAACAATACGCTGCCTGATGGTCCGCAGCTTTGAATTGTTGAGTGTTTGCTGACGGACCCTGGCAGTGAAATTCCAGCCAGAGGTTACGTTGTCAATCACAGACTGAATGTGGGACACGTACTGCCTTGCCTTGCCTTTCTTGCTGCTGAGTTGACGCATTCATGTTTTGGTCTTATGATCAGCTGCTGGTTTTGTTTTACGGTTTGCATCCACAAAAGTTCTCGCTGCATTATACACACTGGGATTGATAGTACAGAGATCGGAATTTTTGGAAAAATCTCCACGAAGCTCGTCCTACAGTTGAGCCAGATATTTGGGCTTGAGAGAAACCTGGATGTTGATATTTCTCGTCGTCCTAAAGCATCGCTCTCCCTCTATTGGATGACAGCCCGTGGTTGGTCTCAGTGTCGTCTCTCTTTCTCTGTTGCCGGCTTGTTCTGGCTGCGGTTGAGTAGACGATCCGCTTATATAACCCCTTTTCCGGATGCTCGCGGGGTAGTCGCGCCATGTAACCTTCTCGTTTAGGGGCCATACTGGTGTTGTCGCACTCCAGAAGGTGGTCCCTGAGTCGATCCGTCCACTCAAAAGTATTGAGATTTTGCCGGTCCATCGCATTGTCTTTGTCTTGATTGGCTTCCCTAACACTAAGGTAGTCGGCATTGTTGTTTTCGGGAGCACTGCGCATTGGATGGTTTTGAACCGCACTTACTACAACTATGTTTGATGTTATCATTGTTGTTCCCACGAACAGCTAGGGAAAAGGGTTCGTCCATCCTTGTAGAGCCCCGCATTCAAAAATAAGGCTGGGTACTCTGAGAGGTCGCCCGGTATTTCAGAGTCACAATTTGAGACACCTCATCCAGGTCTCATTCAGTTTTCAGCATGGTTGTCACGCCTCTGCATTGGGGTTAATACCTTAGGGACCATTCCTGGCCAATTGTCTGCGAATGCTTATTAATAATTGTCACCATATTCATCAGAAACCCTTGGCACAGGGACTCTCTATCCGCAACCCAACGATGCGAGCGGTGGCTTTGTCATAGGCCCTTCGGTTCGATACCAAAGGAACCGAAAGAAAGGTCCGCGAAGAAAGGGTCCTTTAGGTAGCTTTATTTCACAAGAGGAGCGATTGAATAGGCGGTCCAACATAGGAACTCCATAAGAGGGCTTCACTTGTCAGTTTAATAAAAATTCGCATTTTTCAGATTTAGGAATAATATTTTTTACTATTAAAGAGCAAATAAAAAACTATCGATTAGTGGATAAAACGAAAAAATATATTTTTTCCGAATTAGGTCCCTTTCTGCGCGGATGGTCACATATATCAAATTAATGGTATTTTAATGAAATATTATATTAATTTATTTTATTACTTATAATAATATATGAAATGACGTCGTAAACTACATGGTAAACAACGTCGTAAAGTACGTTGTAAACTGCGTCGGAAACGAAGCCGGAACCTACGTCATTAACTATCCCCATTTTCGACGTACTTTCCTACTACGTCGTGTCATATGTTTTTTAATGGGGAAAGCGTGATAAAGGTAATTAACTAATTAAAGAGCTATTAGCTACCTTACTAAGTACCGCAGGCAAAATATTTACCAGAATACTTTTTTTAAGGTCATGGAAATAATAGGAGAAAGGATCTGGGAAGTCCAATGTGGATTTACGCCAAGGAGATCATGTGCCCATCAAATATTTAGCTTAAGAGAGATCATAGAAAAAAGTTGGAGAGTACACAAAATAGTCTTCTGAGCATTTGTTCATCTGGATAAAATCTTCGACAAGGTGAATAAAGTTAAACTTTGAAAAGTTCTGGGGATCGATAACGTAACTTTCTGCTCTCACTTCCGTTTCACTTTCACTGAAGTGAGACAATTACATAATCTTATGGATTCCCAATCTGCACCTTAAATTTGGAGTCCCTAGGCCACCTAGCGCATTCACCCGCAATCTCATTCCTGTAAATTTCCGCATCACCAGGCACCCACATTAGAGTAATTGTCATGCCTGCTCTATTTGCATCGGACACAAAGTCTCCTATCTTTCTAGCAGGGAAGAACCTCCGTGGTCATCGAACCTGGTCCTGATACATTCAAGAGCACCTATAGCATCCGTACATAACACAGATGAAGTAAATTCGATTTTCCTAACATGGATTACCGCTGAGCAGATATCATGAAGTTCTGCTGTTATCCCAGCAAAAAAAAAAATTGATACGGATTGGGACGATTAAACATTTTTGTAATGTGCGTGAATCACGTTTTCTGATTTGCTCAAGCGCATTGAGACGCATTTAGATAAATTGAGACAGCACGAATTAAATGCGTGTGAATTCATATGAATGCATGATCAAGGTCAATTAAAAAAAATAATAATAAAAAGTGCATGCGTCGAGACTTGAAACAGCGATCCCTCGTGCATCAGTCCAGAGTGCTCGCCACTGAGCTACGAGATAATTTACTAAACATTTACAATAAATTCTATATGCCCAGCACGTTGGTTCTTCTGTTACGTATTGAATTTTATAAATCAGTACTTGCTGAAATTTGCCGTGACGCATTGGGGTGAATTCAAGTGTGTATTATACTTTCACGAATTCAGACGCATTGACCAATGTTGAAGCGTTTGGGTGCTGACGCATTGAAGCGTATTTGCAGGGTGTTTCAGTCTTTTCAATTAAATTCGTATCAATACTTTCTTTTTTGCTGGGATTGCAGATAGACCCCTTCAGAGCGGCAGTCAAAAATGGTAATTGAGTTCCGGGATACAGAAGCCCACCCTATCTGATAAGCAATGAATTGCACCAACGGAGAAAAGCAGTGCCGATCCCTGAGTGAGCGACTGAAACAAAGCCCTGTAAGGTAGCCTGTGGATTGCGCGAATTCTTAAAGATCCACCCTGACTCGGTGTCGATTTTAAACTCAAAAAGAAGGTCGAGATGAAGAGCTAGTCATGGACGGGGAGGCAGCAGTACTCCCGTGAACCAAGAGATGGTCAGATTCAAAAGAATCATCAACAACTTCTATCAAAGCAAGGTGAGGTAAGGATACAGAAAAAAACACCAACTTTAGATTGGATTCCATCTGATCAGAAGGAGAGAAGAAGTTTGGAGTTGAATCATTTAGAGGAATTAAGTCGTTATCTGAAGTAGCTAGTCCAAACCACGGCAGCATCATTCTTAGCGCAAACCGCAAAACTTCAAATTACTAGACATTTCGGCCAATTATATTCTCCTAGTAATCTACAGAAATACTTTCATTGGGTGAAATGTCTAGTGATTTGACGTTTAGTGTTTTGCGCCCAGTTGACGCCACTATGGGACTTCACCTTGAGACTGTTTTATGAGAAAATTTTCAAAACCTAATATAATCCAAAAGAATATCTTAGTCTTTGTCAAGTATGTTTTTTTATCGGCATATCAAGCTGACTGAAGTTCACGCGCCTGCGAGTCGAAACGCAATTCAATGGTTTCAACGCATTAAAATGGTCGGGATTGCGAATGTCCGTCTTCATCAGTATTCCATCCATGATTAGTCGAATGTTGAGGATGTTTCTTCCAGCCTTGATGTCTCGCGCCCACGTAGTATGACATTTTTGGCAAAAGAGGTTCCGATGGCTCGAGTTTTATTCTTCTGAGCACGAGGACCTCTTTTTCTCGCCTCTCTCTATTTACGAAAAAACAGAATAATTATCGGTGCCCTTGTACTTCCCTGCGTATGTGACTTTCTTTTCTTCGTTCAACTCGTCTGATATCTTTTTCTTTTGTTCATAGAGTTTACTTCTTTCATCATATATCTTCTTCTCTTTATTCGTTTTCTTCTTTCCGTTACCTTTCACTGCGTATGTCTGAGAATCGTGGTCCTACAGCCGATCTGTTAGCTTCTTTATTTCATCATACAGCGTTTTCCTCGCGCCTTAGACTCTGATCCTTCCTTCCTTTATCCTGGTCTTTTATACCTCATCTCGTTCTCTTTCTTCCGTACAATTATGCATGTCATTTTTGGCATTATTCTGTTTAAATCGGCAAAAGAAGAGGAGGAATTTGTGGAGGAATTCGTTCTCGCAAACGTTTTCCTTGAAAAGCTTGTCTAGCTTCTCCTCGATCTTTTGCATTCTAGCTTCCTTCTCTTTTTTTGCCACTTCCATTAACCTTATTCGTTTAATTGGCTGTGCTCTTTTCGGTGTAGTCTCTGATTGCTTTGGAGTATTTTTCGGTTTCCTTTTACGTGTCTTCCCCTTCGAGTACACCTTTTCCAGTACGGCCATACGTCTCTCCTTTTTTCTCGTGATGACTTCACCGTTTTTTCCTTTCATTTTTTCTTCGCTCTCAATTCCTTTTTCTTTTGCTTCTTCTTCTCGTTCCATTTTCTTCGGGTTTCCATTTTCTTTTGCTTTATCTCCTTCTTCTCCTTATCTGCCTATCAGCCAGGATGGGCTGATAATAACGCTTTCTCAGAAAAAACATCTTTACCCTACTTCGCGCATGAGTCCGTATGTTGGTAGACAAACGTCTCTCCAGATTCTTGCACATCTCTTGAATCGGAGCTGTTCGGTATTCACAGTAGTAGAGCGTATTGTCTTCGTCACCGTTGCCTTTGCCACCTTTATCTTCAAGCTCTGGAAATAGCGCCTCTCTTCTGTCGGGATACTCTTCAAGCAGTGCATCCCTTATGCCTTTGTATTCTTTAATGAGTGCGGCCAATTCCTTAAGAACTTTGGTTTCTTTTCAAACCACTGCTTCTGTAGCTACGTATTGATATTGTGCCGATAACAGAATTCTGCAGAAAGGTCACTTCATTCGCTAATCTTGATAAAACTGGGACGTCTTCGTGAATGCGATCGAATTATTCCCGGTTGAATTCACCATCGGCAGTTTTTTTTTAAAGCGCTGCAGTCCAATTTTGATGGGTTTCTTCGTACTTTCCTCGTCAAAATTCACATGACTACTATTCTTAATGTTTTCGAAGTGCCAGATGTATTTAATTTAGTTGCAGTCCTGTCCCTGCTTAATCCAGATTTTATGAGTTCTTGCACATTTGTACTTGGTTGTGCTTCAGGCTCGAGTACTGTAGGCTGCGGCCGTAACGTGGACGTCGACGCTACTGCCGTATCTCAGGGCAAGTTGTGGCCAGGTGTTTCCTTACTAAGTGCAGCACTTTTTAGAGCCAGCTGGATCCTCATTCCTACGTTTAACGCAGAATATCCTAGGCCACCGCTCCGGTGATTGTAACGTGGAAGTAGACGCTACTTCCGTATCTTGAGGCAAGTTGTAGCTGGGTGCTTCATTACTGGGTGCGCACTTTTTGGAGTCAGCTACATCCTCATGTCCACGGTTGAGAGTAACATATAATTTCCCTCGTGGCCGTTTCGATAATGCTAATCCAGGGGACGTTGCGAATAGTGCTGTATCACCAGTAGGTAGATGCTCGGTGCTTTTTCTCTAGGTCAGTACTTTTTGGAGTCAGCTTGACCCTCAAGCCTATGTTTCAGACGGAATATTCCAGACCCGTCTCCTCTTTTACGATCCCAATTTGATATCTGAAAGGACATGATGCCGGACCTACTATGGTTCTATTATGGTCGCATGATGACGACGCTCCGGGACCCACGCTCTCGTCCAGTGGCGTATTAGGTAAAAATTTTAACAATACATTTTGTAATAGGAATAATACAGGGTGTCCCAGTACTCAAGGTACATTTTTATATTTTTGAATTCCTCATAAAAAATGGAGTTGAAAATAATATGTAGTCAATATATTTAAGCCTAAAAAAATTTTGAATTTTCGCGCATCGATGCGAGTGACATCTATAGATGGCGATTGGTTGTCAGAGATCGATTCTTCCATTCGATATTGGAAGAAAGAGTCAGTCTTGTGTCAGCCATACTTGAATAAAATGTTCTTACATTTTCTTCTTGAAAAACGGCCTTTTTATCTACCGCTCGACCATCCCCTTCTGTTACTACAGTTATCAGAAGTGGGATTCGAGAGGCCTCGGGTATTCGGGAAACCGGAAAATCTAATGTGTCGCGAGTGTTCGTCAAAATTGTTGCGACGTTATGAAGCGTGGGTAAATCGCTTCGGTTGTGAACTTGAACAAAGGATGGAAGCGTGACGCAGTTACGTTTACACCTCGGGCGATAATCGGCTATGGGTGTCGACTAGAGTTGTTAATTACGGTTATTATTGTGTGCCGTCGGGTTGTGTGAAATTCGGCAAAAGGATAATACATGCCGACGTGTTAAAGTCGATTCTGTGACTGGCGTGTGTGTATTGGCGTAAAAAGCCAACGTGTTTGTGAATTTGCCTGTGTCCTGTAGGCCACGTGTGTAAAAAGGAATACGGTTACAGAAAACCGTCGTGTGCATTCAAATTTGGTGATTGTGGTGACATGTACTGAGAATCGGCAGGTGACGCCGACGCGCTCGAGAAAATTCGACTGGTGATTCGGAGAACGTTCTGGCATTTTCGAGCAAGACAAGATGGCGGCAGCGAACGGGAACAATGGCGGGGTGGATCCGAATGTTCACAATGGGTCTTCTGAAAGTGAAGACTTTCACGGGTTTGATCAAAACGGGCAACACCTTCGCTTAGATGAGAATATGCATAGTGTGGTTGGATCTGAAGATTCTGGAGTCTACAGAGCT
>CAKNWT010089237.1:0-12506 GCA_932066315.1 Andricus coriarius | reverse complement strand
CCTTTCTCAAAAACATGCTTGTGCTTGCTGATTCGAACTTTGTCACCGACTTTGAACTTTGGCTTTCTGCTCGGTATATTTCGCAGTTTTTTTAAGCATTGAATCAGCTCCTCTTCATCCTCGGTAGTGACATCTTTTGGCTTCATACCGATTGATCGATGTTTGGTATTGTTGTACTTGGAGATGAGAGTAGGCAAAATGTCTATCCACTTATAGTTGCTTCTCAAGCTAAATTGTGGCCACATCTTATTCTTGAGCGTGTGATTAAATTTCTCACAGATTGACGCCTTTAGATTGCTATGAGTTGAGTAGAGATTGATGTCATATCGTTGCATAAGATTTTTAAAATGTGAATTATAAAATTCTTTGCCTTCATCGGTGTGTAAGTTTTTTGGCACACGACCCTGCACAAGTATAGATTGCATTGCTGAAGTGACATCTGGTCCACTCTTGCTTTTAACAGGAACCGCCCAGGCGTACTTGGTGAAAATATCTATAACAGTGAGTAAATACTTGTAGCCATTATTCTCACGGGCATAGGGTAGCATTTCAACCAAATCTGCCTGCCACGTCTCGTCTATGTCACGCATTTGCACGCGGCGACGTGGATAATTCTTTCTAGCAGGTTTATGCAGTTCTGTGACTAGTTTCAATTTCTCGTTGCCCATTCTCGATTGCGCTTAATCGAGCTTCCAACTGAGCAATGCGTTCAGAGTTATGGACTAACAAATCTTTTTGGGTGTCAATCTGCAGGTTTTTCAGTTTCTCATTGATTGTTTCTTCGAGTATACGTATCATCAAATTATTATTGTCAATCTCTGTTCGCATAGATGACGTGACTTGATACACTGTGCGTATCTCGTTTTGTACAATGCGCTGTACAACTCGCAAATTGACTGCGTCGTATGGTTCTTTGGCCTCACTAACGTTACAAATTCTCTTGTCATCTACGTCGTAATGGCCGTCGGAGGTGATCTTGAATCCAACACCAGGAGGCCCACGGCTTGCTGCAGCAACTCGATCCAGGTGACGTCCAAACACGTCGATACTCATCATGCTACTAACGATAGCGTTATGAGTACACTCCTAATATATGATTTGAGCTTCCCGCAGTTCCTCAATAATTGATATAATTTCATTGTTGTGACTCGGGTTGCCAGCTGCCTGAGACGCTAGGAGTAGACGAAGACGATCAACTAGTTCGTTAGGATCGTCCCAGTAGACATAGTCAGTCTTCACATCTTTTCTTGCTACCATATACCGTGGTATGGAACCGCCACTAGTTGAGGATCGTCTGCGTGATAGGCTGAACATTTTTGCAATAAAGTTATTATACTAAATATTTCGGCTAGTACGAATAGCTTTAGTTGGGCTGTACCACTTCTTGTGTGCATTTGTAGCAATCAATATTTCCTTATAATTGTTTAGATCATTAGTGCTTATAGATGACTCTTCGGGAGTTTTTCTGAACAACAGTTCGAACAGACCAACTGTTTTCGGATACTGTTTACCATCAACGTGAATGTATTGTCCCTCCAAACTAATAGGTTTATCACCAATTCTAAGGCTGCCATCACTGAGCTTACGCACACTCTAAACCATATCTAAATACTGCTTTCTATTTTGTTGCAGCATTCTGAGAAACTTGTTTGTCAAATGCTCATAACTATCAGCTGGCTCAGTTGTAGCATCTTCTTCAAGCATAGTTAAATCTTGCTCTTCTTCAGCATCAGCAGTCATAAAGGAAGCGTTATCATCCTCCTCCTCCTCATATTTTTTTGTTACAGGCTCATTTTGTTCAACTTCCTTCTTAATTCAAGGATTAGAAATATCAACTAGTTTCTGCAGTGGCATGACGATTGGCTTAAACGTTTCACTCATTATCTTTTCAGTGGCTTCTTTACCCATTTTTAGCATTCGATGTTTACGTCGAATCACCTCACTAGCTTTTGCGATTTGACGGAGCACCTCCTTCTATTTGTGAAACTTTGACATGTTGACGCTTTGATGTCTTGATATATAATGATATCATTTCCACTACATGACTTATATTTATAGAAAGATAAAACAGTCCAATCCTTTTCTGTATCTTCCCTTGTCGAGATCGTTATCCTTATTAATAACAACAAATCCGTACTTGTCAGTATTCCAACATGTTGAACATAAGTCTCGCAATTAAGAATAACTTATGTCAGTGTTGACATGATCGTCATACACATGTCTCAAGTTCATTTCATCCTGCTTGAAAAGTATCAACAGATTTACATTATCTCGAACTAGATGTTTAGGAATTCGAGCGTAAGTTTGACATAAGTAGAAACTGTCAACATGAGCGTGTCTACCCATACAGAAAAAGGCTCTAATGTTATCCTGTGCACAGGAAGCTATCAAAACCGTAGGCGATAAACATAAAGTGAAAAATCCACGTGTCTTGCCAATACCTTCGAAAGTTAGTGGTGTTTTGCCACTGATTCCAATTTTCGCTGGACTCAGTGCACTTGGAACTCTTACTGGTGGAGCAACAGGTGTGGCTAAGGCAGTCAACGATGCTAGCGCAGCCAAAAAACAGCTGGTAGAAGCTCAACGTCATAACAATGCAATGGAAGCTATTGTTCTAGGAAAAGGTTTGCACCTAAAACCCTACAGAAAAGGATTGGGTCTTCATATGAAACCTTACCGAAAAGGACAGGGACTTTGTCTAAGACCGGCATCAAAAAACTTGTAGTGAAGCTACCTCACCATGCACTCACTGATACCGATCTTTTTAAGTATGCGAAAGCTCTAAAGATTTCGCATTTTCGTGGAGTATTTATGCGCAATCAGTTATCAGTAAAGGGACCTCGTCAAATTGAGTCAGCTATTTTTAACCTTGATGATAGTGACGGCCCTGGTACCCACTGGGTAAGTTATACAAAGATTGGTGATAATGTTCTATATTTTGACAGTTTCGGCAACCTGCGTCCACCTTCGGATATTGTAGATTACCTAGGTGTTGGTAGCGTGATAAAATACAATCATGACAGATATCAGGATTATGACAGTGTTGAATGTAGACACTTGTGCTTAAAATTTCTATCTGGACAACTGCTTATAAAAGATAAATACTGTCTATATAAGAGTGTGTGATGAACCCACTAGAGTCAGTATAGAGAAGAACACCATCATGGATGAATCATTTACTCTCACGATAACAGGAAACTCTTCGGTGCTAGACTCAGAGTATTTCCCACTAATTGAATTCTCTCCTCATAAAAACTATGCACTTGGACTCGTTGAAATGCTCACATTCAATGCGATTCCTAAGGTTGACACTGGGAAGAATAAAATCTATATCGGTGATCGAGTAGTGACCATACCTACTGGCAGCTATGAGATTGAAGACATTGACAGTTATGTTCAGAAGGCTCTAGCAATTGATGGCATTACAATAAACTTCAAGCCAAATAATAACACATTGCGCAGCGAGATAAAGTGTGATCGTTAAGTAAACTTTCAACCACACGATTCTATTGGACGTTTGTGGGGATTCACACCTCGTATTCTCGAAGCCAATAAGAATCATACTTCTGATCTACCTGTGGCTATTCTCAAAGTGAGTGCTCTGCGACTTGAGTGCAATATCACTACTGAAGCTTACATCAACGATCGTTAAGTGCACACGATTCATGAATTCTTTCCTGCTGTACCACCAGGATATAAGATTGTTGAAGTACCGTCACACGTCATTTACCTCTCGATCGCCGTGAAGACAATACATCAAATTCAGCTCCGTATAGTTGATCAGGACGGAGATTGGTGAATTTCCGAAGAGAGGTTATAACAATACGACTACACGTCAAATCATCATAATGGGTATCGTGTATAATCGGAAAGGAGTCTATATAAGAGCATCAACATGCCAAATAAAAACCAGTTGTTATGCAGCATGCAAAGCGCTAACACCTCAAAACGTGCTCTTTCTAACACAGCTTGGTCTAAAGATCAAACCTCGTGGAAAAAGAAACTGAAACGACCTTTTAAGATATTTATCATCTCCTTCTGTTGCAACAAAAATGGAAGAAATACTAAACATTCAAACACCAGTGAGATTCGATGAATCCATAGCTAACTATAAGATTCATGCACATCAGCCGTATGCCTCATCATTATTCAACAACAGTGATGAAATTCGAATTGCTGCCCAGCACCAAGATTTATGTACCAGGTGTATAAGCTTAAATACGCTGTTTGCTCAGAGATGGCGGTAGTGAACATATTTAGCTACAATAGAAACGTCATGCTTTTTTTGTGTGAGTTCGACACCTGGCTACATAAATCAGTGCACATATTCAGTTTTTTTATACAAAAACATAAATTTTTCCTTGAGTAATCATGTCTAGTTTTGTGCCAGAAAAGGAGCATTTGCGGGAAGCTCTACTTTTTTGCTTTAATTTGAAGAAATCGGCTGCCGAATCACATCGAATGCTTGTGAAGGCCTATGGTGACAGAGCTTTATCGGAAACAACTTGCAGAGACTGGTTTCGTCGGTTCAAAGACAGTCATTTTGACTTGAGTGACAAAAAGCGTGAAAATCGGCCCAAAAAAGTTGAGGACCACGAATTACAGGCTCTTTTGGATGAGGACGATACACAAACACAAAAAATGCTTGCCGAACAGATAGGTGTTCCTCAACCGGCCATTTCCATGCGTTTACATGCCATGGGGAAGATCCAAAAAATGGGAAAGTGGGTACCCCATGAATTGAACGATAGGCAGATGGAGCGACGACAAAACACATGTGAAATCTTGCTTGATAGACACAAAAGAAAGTCGTTTCTGTATCGTGTGGTGACTGGAGACGAAAAGTGGATTTATTTTGAGAATCCGAAACGAAGAAAATCGTGGGTCGATCCCGGACAACCATCAACTTCTTTCTCAAGACCTAATCGCTTTGGACGCAAGACGATGCTGTGCGTTTGGTGGGATCAGCAGGGTGTCCTCTACTACGAGCTATTAAAACCTAGTAAAACTGTCGATGCTCACCGCTACCACCAACAACTAATCAAATTGCGCCGTGCTTTGCGTGAAAAAAGGCCGGATTATGAAGAAAGACATGAGAAGCTGATTTTTCTTCACGACAACGCCCCATCGCACACATCAAAAATGTTCCAAAACTACTTGAAAACACTCAGCTGGGAAGTGCTACCTCATCCCGCTTATTCACCAGACCTGGCCCCTTCTGATTACCACCTGTTTTCGTCGATGGGTCACGCGCTCGCTGAACAACACTTCGATTCGTACGAAGACGTCGGAAAATGGCTTGACGAGTGGTTTTCATCGAAAGATAAATACTTTTTTTGGCGTGGTATACACAAATTGCCCGAGAGATGGGGAAAATGTATAGCAAGCGAGGGAAAATACTTTGAATAAAGTGTATTTTATTTTCTGCAAAGAAAACGACTTTCTTTTGCCTAAAAAACAGCGGATTTAAGCTTATACACCTGGTATACTACCCAGCAAGAGTTCACTGCATGTGTATGGAAGATTGACAAGACCTGATGGAGTAACAGCTGTTACTGGTACCGCAATAGTGAGCAATGCCATCTGCTATCTGTTTGATGAGGTTCGCTATGAGCTTAATGGTATTGAGATTGATCGCTGCAAAAATGTCGGTCTCACTAGTACCATAAAAAGCTACGTCTCACTTACACCTGGACAAATTTATTTTATGGAAAATGCAGGATGGCTCGACACCCCGAAAGGAACGAAACGTCTTACCAATGATGAGGGATACTTCGATGTCACTATACCACTCAGTATGATCCTAGGATTTGCTGAATACTATCGAAAGATCGTTGTAAACGCAAAGCATGAACCTATCCTAACAAGATCACGCAGTGACTTGAATGCCATTGTTCAAGCTCGACAGGCGCCAGGAAACGAAGAGGATTTTAAGATTACGATTCATAAATTGGAATGGATGATACCATATGTAATGGCTTCGGATGAGCAAAAGATAAATTTGCTGAACATTATTGGAAAAGATTTTTTGACAACTATGAGTTTTCGCTCATGGGAATTGTATGAATACCCCATGCTTCTTGCCACCTCAAGACATATATGGACTGTGAAAACGTCAACTCAGCTGGAAAAACCACGTTACGTTATGCTTGGTTTCCAGACAGGTAGAAAGGATAGGCTAGCCAGATACGCTAATCGCTTCGATCACTGTAATATAACCAATGTCAAGTTATTCCTCAATTCACAGTACTATCCGTATGGTAATTTAAATCTGGACTTTGGTCATAATCAGTTTGCACTACTGTATGAGATGTATGCAAACTTTCAGGCAGCCTACTATGGTAAAGAGCCTGAACCAATGTTGAAGAAAAGTGATTTCAAAGAATACGCTCCTCTCAGTGTCATTGATTGCTCAAAACAAAATGAGTTTCTAAAGCAGACCTCAGTAGACGTGCGATTGGAATTTGAATCTACAGCTAATTTTCCCGCTGCAACTGCAGCCTATTGTCCAATTATACATGACCGTGTGATTCAGTACCAACCACTAAGTGGTAGCGTAAAGAAGTTGATTTAAGATGATAGTGGTGGTGGGAGGTTATCCCAATGGTGGGGAGAAAATGTATAAAGCAGAGGATTTTAGCAATAGAATTCAGTTTTTGTTGAAATGGAGTTTATCGTGGACGTGCAAGGCTTTAAGAAGCCCAACAACCAGTTCGCTATTGGAACTCTCTACCTGCCCGATACAAAAGCGAAAATTTGTGGTTGACTCGCAATTACCACGGAATCGGGAAGACTTCTGGTGACATACCCTACATGGAAGTGAGACCTATATTTCAGGATGTACTACTTGGTGCTTCTGCTATCTACGTCAAAGGAGTTGAAAAGAAGGAATGGTTTGACGAGTTTGGATTAAATGTACGCAATTTGGAAGATATGGGCTGTCCTTCGCTAAAGAAATTAAACAACACAGTTTCAATCACGTGTCATCATCATACCCAGTTCTGGAGTCATAACTGTGCTGTTCGAAACGTCCTGACACTCAAGAACTGGTTCTTGACTCCTCAAGATCACCCAACCATCAGGATTTATGATGGAAGCAGTGCTGTTAACGATGACGCTGATGATGTGACCAAAAGTGTAGATACTACAGTTACTTCTGTGAAAAATGCGACGCTTAAAGACTTTTATAATAAGTGCGAATTCCTGTTTTCATAATGTTCCTTTCATCAAATTAGGTTAAGATTTTTTTTTGTAAAAATATGTTAAGTCTTTTTTTTTGAATACATAAAAAAAATTACTAAAGGTAATAAAAGTGTTCGTTACTTTTAAACCTATCCACTAGTTAAGCATTAGTCATGTTAAATACAAAAAAATTTGAAATTTTTTAACTATTCTAACTATTACTTTTATGATTATTATTGATAGATGTTGCTACATAATAAATAATAATGTTAATAACAATTAAATTTTACTGCCATTACTTATACTGAGTTCCATTAATATAACTCAACAGTTTGATTATCTTGAAGCATCTGGATGATTTTTGCGCAAGTGCAACCAGTGAGGTAATGTTTGGAGAGTGGGATAATGTGCTCTAAATGCAGCGACTGATTGCAGTGGTTTCATTCAACAAAGTGCAGTGGAGTGCAGTGCAAGCATCTTGTGAAAAATTTAAGTAAGCTTTTAGAGAAGATAGATCTTTAAAAGATTAACGCAATTGGTCGAATGGATGGGGTCCTAGCTACAAAAAAAACTATCGGAACTGACTGTGAAGAAGAAGTATGCTGTGTCCAAGATTCGAAAAGTACGAACAAAGTATGGCAACAGGATTGTGGCTGGAGTGGACAATCAGTTTTCTGTATTCTTGCCTGGTAGAATCATGAAAGTCTTTGAGGAAGCATCCGAGAATACACCAGGGGAGGATAAATTTGAAAAGATGGAGGAAGCAGTTAAGGAAAAGAAACTTTATTTTCACTACCTTGGAGGACCTTACAATCATTTTAAATTTAAATATGAGCATTAAAATATCTTCCTGAGAAAAATGTGTTTGTGACAATATTTGTCTAAAAAATAAATGTCATCTTTTCTACATACTTAAAGGTTATAATTTAAACCTATCTACTACATGTGTATTAGCAATAAATAGAATAAGGTTAATATAAGTAGAAAGGGAGTTTCTGGTGATTCCATTTCACCATACAACGAAGGAGACATTCGAGAAACAAATTTTGTAGAAGATGCATCTCAAAGAGAATAGACTCCAATCAATAATCTATCTGTGGGTACTTACTGAAGAAAGAATGGATCTCGGTTCCCAGATTCAAAAAGTTTACAAAATATTTGGTTCAAGAATTGTGGTTGAATTGAAAGATTAATTTACAGTTTTTATACCTGAAAGTATTGAGCATGTTTTGGAAAACAAATACAACGTAAACATAATGAATAATACAATCTTTAAAGTAAAAAAACAAACATTTTTATTTAAAACTCTTGTAATAAGTTTCAAATCTTACATACATGAAATTTTGAAAAATGATTATTAATTTTTCTTTCACAAATTTCGAATATTTTTAAATATTCAATCGTGCACCCCTTGTGGTTGAGGATAATGAGACAACTTTTCTTGCTGTACTAATTTTTCCTTTCTATTATCGACTAGCGGTGTATCATAATTTTTTTAACGTTCTTCCTGGTTTTTACACTACATCTTTATCTCAAAAGTTGATGTCTTAGCTGAAGATGGTAATGAGGGTCATGATTGTTCCAAATAACCAGGACGAAAAGGATCGTAAGCTGCATCTGCTGACATCTATGATTGATAGAGTTAAAAAAACTATATACTAGGCTGTATATATAGGCTATATATATATATATATACTACATAGACTTTCACCTGTAAAATCTCTCCTATTTCTTGTCTTCTAGTCTTAAATCGAGGTAAAGGAAGATCTATTGTCTTCAAGTGGAAACGAGGATCATTTTGATGGTACGATTTGAAGCAGCAGCACTGAGGTGTATTATCTTGCCTCTTTACGAGCGATGTATCAGGAGTTGGTTGTGATAGTAATGATGCAGATGGATCACCCTTCACTACCACAATCCAAGACAGTAACAAAATTATGGGAATGAACTCTGATTGACTGATTTGTAATATGAAATTATAGAATAAACCATAATTGCTATTAAAACATTTTAATTTTCCTTTATATCCATTTTCACTGATTTTAAAATTCCGAATCTGTTTTGTAAATATATTTTTATTTCTATCTTCAATAAATTACATAACCATATGCTTATCCACGTGGTAAAAAATTATTTCTTTATTCAGCTACCATGCTTCGTCGGTATATTATCTAAATATCCAGCCTATTCTGTTTTATGAATGATAGCTAAAAATAAAATATGATTATAAAAAAGAATCTGAATTTAATGAAGTAAGCAATATTTCAATGTCTTGTTAGAATTTAACTTGGCAAACAAAAAGCGTTTTTTTCTGTTGATAAAGTTACACTCAACCATTGCTCATAAGAAACAACGCTTGATTATGTAAAGTCGATATACAGCAGATATACAGTCAGGCCAAATTCATAGTAGTCATATTCATAAGTGTGAAAGAGATGCTCTTATGCGCCATCTACTAGTGTCTCACTCGCACTCACGCTTCCCTGTGACTACTATGAAGTTGACCTTACGGTATATATACATTTATCTACTTATTATTTTTATTTGACGCACCTTCAGGTATACGTCCACTTATTAGAATAGGCTGTGTTCTTTTTCTATGAGTAGGATTAATTACTTCTGTGTTGCGTCTTTTACTCACACTTTTTTCATCATCACTGTTCACATCTGATAAACGAAGATCTTCGTTTACGATGGATGCGTGCAGTGATGATGATGACAGAAGTGGAGCGGCAGGACGCTTATACGGTTTCAGTTTACCAGCATCTTTCAACGGTACACTCTGATGTTGATATATGTTATGATCTATTGATGTTGGTGGTGTTTTGGGTTTCACTGGACTTTGTTGCAGTAAAGTTGTCGATGTCGATGGCAATGATTGTGTTAGTGATGAGGAAGATGATGATGGTGGTGGTAATGCCCCTTTTAGATGAGGATACGGGGTGGGATGGTGGCTGTGGCGGTGGCGACCTCCTGACATATCGCACAACCACTGACACCTGTAACAGAAAAATTCACAATATTCTCTTAGAGAATGAAAGTGCATGAAAAATTAAAATACACTCTAAGCTCAATAGCACGAAGTACTACAAGGAGACCGGACACCATATATTTCACCTGATGTCATTTCGCGATCGCCTGCCCTCCGATTTTCTCCATATCGAGATTTCTTCCCAGATTAGAGCGCCTCTTCAGAGAAAATTTGTAACTAAATTGTCGTCTGCTACTATAGGAATCGTAATTCCTCAATTTGCCACTTAAGGCGCTCTCATCTGGGAAGATGCGTGCGGTCTCCTTGTAGTACTTCGTGCTCAATAGAATTCCTAGAACTGATGGCTCACGCAGCTTCTCAACTCCTGGGGCAAGAGATGGTTCCCACTCACGTTTGAAAAACATTAGCCGCGTAGTGAAATGGTGCAGTGCGATGGTGCCCACATACAACGATTGCGTAATATTAGGAAATCTTTCACACGTCCCAGACTGTTTACGTTTGAGGCGACTGATTGAGGGCCAAAGCGAGTACGAGACAACACTTGAAACTGGTCTTATATTACGCTTGAAGTGTAAAAAAAATAAGTCTTTAATTCCTTACATATAATGGTTTTTGATTGATATCAAAGTTTGCTAGCAGGGGTATATCTACATAAATCTGAGGTGCTGTGGAACTTGAGGTTCTCTCAGCCTCACCAGACTCCCCAGATCTCTTTGCCATCTAAGAACACACAATAAAATTAAATTAGTAGCATAAACTAACACGAAGAAAACTTTTTACTGCATGAATCACTGTACGACTTACAACTTACATTTTTCGTGGCACCACTCTTCTTCTCAACCATTGAAATGGTCTTACTCACTCTCTTCTTTAGACACTTTTCTTCCTTAGACACTTTCTTCGTTTTTTTTACACTTATCACTGATACACATTTCACCACAATGCAAATTGGAATCCACGCCTCTGAATATTGGCTTTTCAAACACAAGTCCCCACTATGCCCTAGCCGGACAGGGAGCACGGGGAATCCCACGTCTGCGCGCCTCTGAATATGGAGGGAAACTCCACGACGAGACGCCGTGGCATGTATCTGAACTTCGGTGTCACACTTTCGCGGTAAAACAGAGATCACATTTATCGACCATATGTTCAGAAACGACTGTGGATAAAGCGAAACTTTGCGCGTCGATGTTTTACCGACTGTGGTGGTCCCCATTGCCTATGTGTTTTTATTTAAAAGTTATTTTGTATGTATTGCATCATTACTTTACACGATTTTCTGTAACCCTTGTGCTTGGAACAGAAAATTGTCAGAAGTCAAGGTTTAAAAATCATCATTTATAAAAAATGTATAGATCCTTTATTGTTATTTTATATATTTCTAATGTATCAATACAATAAATGAGTTTTTGCATGGTATTAGTGAATGAGAAATTCATTGGGTTGTTGCACTGACACAAAACAGTTACAATAATTCGATTATTTAACTTGTAAAAAGAATTCCACAAATAGCAGCCTGCTATGAGAGACTATAACTGGTGTTCTGTAGGAGCAAGAATCAATTCTTTGTTTTAGTTTTAAAGATAATTTAATTTGCTTTATTTCATTTTCAAAAACTTTCATGTAGGATGTATAGGGGAGAAGATATTATTCAAAAAGAAAAAGATTTAACGTGTTTTTAACTAAAAAATCTCTTTGAGACGTCATAACATCAGAACTATTTATGCTAGAACATTCTTCTTTTTTTTTTTAATTCCCTGGTGGAAAAAATTCTTTGCAAATTCTCTGCAAATTACTTCCTAATACCCCTGCAATAGCTCTGCAAGTACTCTGCAAGCGTCTCCTGCATTACTGCTTAAATTGAAACACTTTAGCATGAATGCAGAAGAACTCTGCATTACTCTTCTTCAAAAAATGGTCTGCATTCTCATGCATTTCTCGGCAAGTTTTCAGCAAAAATGCAGAGATGCTCTGCATTGCTTTGCGGCAGACAATTTTTTGAAGAAGAGTAATGCAGAAAAACAGGGTGTCCCAGACTCAAGTGTCCGGACTTATATAGCTGTATAAAAATAAAAAAAATAACACGAAAATTCCTTTGCCAAAAATCAGTTGAAGTTTTAGTTTTTGAGCGCAGAGGTGGGGTTAGCGACGGGAGAACACTATGCTGGATTCCCGCTCACGCGCACACGACTGTTTATACGGCGCGCCTGATTGGTTCAGCTTAAATATTTTATAACTCAAAAACTAAAACTTCAACTGATTTTTGGAAAAGGAATTTTCGTGTCATTTTTTAAATTTGTATACAGCTATATAAGTCCGGACACTTGAGTCT